>SCLH01000181.1:608627-628886 GCA_004367855.1 Oikopleura vanhoeffeni
TAACCCCCACCTGCACGCGATTTTATATTACCAACCTGCATTAGAATGTTTTAAAACACACTAGTATTTGCTAATTATGAAACATGGGCCGATCTCAAAAATATGATTTGGGATTTTAAGATTAATTTTTATGGTGCCTAATTTTTACTTTATTTTCTGGCTTCAAACTCGATAAAAAGGAGATAAATATGCATTTTTTCTAATTGAAAACGGCAAGAGCGTGCCCGCAACAAAGTAGGCGGGAAAATGTTTTATTTGCATATCTTAGATAGAATTTTATGGGCCACAATTTGTACTTAATGGAATTGCTTGCGCCCGATGCGCACCTTCTCAAATCGTCAATTAAAAATTTTGACCGCCGTTTACACCACCAGGGGGTGCCGGGTACCAAAATAAATAATGTCAAAATATTCATCTATGAAAGTAACTTTTATAAGTATATTTGTAGATTATTATCTGGTTCCAGTGCTGTTTTAACTACATAAAACAAAAAATTACATCAAAATCATGCATTTCCGGTTTGATGAGCAATTTCTGAAAATCATCAAAATTCTAGAAATTAATGTTCCGCCGGCCAAAATGATACTTCCCCAAAATATTTTTGGTCTCTGTGTTTTAAAACACAGCGGTGAAGGTGGGGGTTAAATTCAAATTATGTAATATTAAATTTATTTTATTAATATGTTATTAATTTAATAAAAATAAAGTTAATAAATTCAAATTAATTAAACTATTAATTAAATGATTACTAAATTATCGAATAAATCAAATTATTAATCGTATTTAAATGAAAATAATTTATTAAATATTGATTAAATTATTAATATTATTTAGTGGGCCTTATTTTAAAGTGGGTCTTAAAATTAGCCCACATTATTGTTTTCCACACAAAAAATTGGAACTCTAGATTTCGTAAACTATATACCAGGGGTCGGCATAACCTGATCGGGATCGGATCGGAAAATCGCATTTTTTTTCGATCCGATCCGATCCGATGTCAGGTTTTCAAATTGTCGATCCGATCAGGTTCGATCATCAGGTTGTTTGAAATTGTCATCCGATCAGGTAAACATCCGATCAGGTTTTTCAAATTGTTCATCCCGATCAGGTTCATTCGATCAGGTTTTTCAAATGTCATCCGATCAAGGTTCGAATCGATCAGGTTTTCAAAATTTATGCCGGACCCCTGCCTGTAACAGTCTACTTGTTGAACTCACAAAAATATTATTAGCTTGAATAATGAATTATCGAAACGTTGCTTTTAAATAAAATTATAGTACATTGTATTAATAAATTAAATTATAAATTGAACTATTGCCGATAGTTTGTAATATTTTTCAAAATCTATTGATAAATTAATGAAGTATTGTCGACTACTGTATCGATCAAAATAATAATTAAATAAATTTAACTCTAGTCCTTCATATCCTTGAGCTGTGCAAGAATACCAACCATTTTCTGGGGGTACAACATCAAAAAAGTTACAAGCTGGTGCACTACAGTACCCAGTATAATAAGTGTACAAATCCTGACTCCAAAATCCGCCTGGCAAACAATTGATTTCTTGCCAATAGTGTGAAAAGTGATGAACTGGATGGGTAGCTGGGCAATTCATTGCACATTTTGAACCAACCTATAAATAATATGAGTTAATTGCAATTTATGTCCAATTAAGATATGCTTTTTGAAGAAACAAATTTCAATTTTTTTATGGAGGCGCTTTTTTAGTGAACGATTTTAAAATATTAAAAAGTATATAAAAATTATTATAATTTTTTTTGATGTTAAAGTTAATTGTCAAAGTAAGAATGTCAAAGTAGAAATGAAAAAATACAAATGTCAACGTGAAATGTCAAATAACAAATGTCAAAATACAAATGTAAAAGTAACAAAAATCAAAGTACAAATGTCAAAGTAAAAACATCAAAATACAAATGTC
The DNA here is from genome assembly GCA_004367855.1 of Oikopleura vanhoeffeni. Taxonomy (NCBI): domain Eukaryota; kingdom Metazoa; phylum Chordata; class Appendicularia; order Copelata; family Oikopleuridae; genus Oikopleura; species Oikopleura vanhoeffeni. Next base: position 610,567 of record SCLH01000181.1, read on the forward strand.
AAAGTACAAATGTCACTATCGGAAATTTTGGTCACTACTGTAAAAGTAACCCATTTTTTTACCTGGCTGACACATAATAAATGAGCTTTGATTGGCTGAAAATTGAGATCTCGGTTAAAATTTTTGAAATTTGTGCTTACCTTATCGCCATCTGAGCAAGTATTAGGTTCACCGACATCGTGCCCATAAGCGGCCCCTGCACCTTTGAGCAGTGGTGGTGCAAATTCGCCACATCGCATTGTTTTACATCTCCCATAACCGTGTTGGAAATCGTCAAACCACATATCATAACCAAGATTTGCATCATTTCTGTCCAAATAATGCTCAAAAACGATTCGTACTAATGATTTTAAAAATGGGTTTAATAATTCAAATATTTAATAGATTAAAAACAAACTTCATCATATAAATGTTTCGGTGCAAATTCAAAATGTCATAGGACAAATGGTTCAAAAAAAAATTATGTCACACAAATTGAAAATGTCAAAGTATCAATCTCAAAGAATGTACAAATACAAATTTTAGAGAACAAATGTCGAAGTAGAAATGTCAAAAGACGAATGTCAAAGTACGAATTTCAAAGTAAGAATGTCAAAGTACGAATCACAAAGAATGTACAAGTACAAATTTTAGAGAACAAATATTGAAGTGGAAATGTCAAAAGACGAATGTCAAAAGACGAATGTCCAACTACGAATGTAAAAATAGAAATTTCCGAAAACAAATGTCGAAGTACAAATGTCAAAATACAAATATCAAAGTGAAAATGTCAACGTACAAATTTCAAAGTAAAAATGTAAGATTGTTGAATGATTATCTAAATTACCTGTATCGAAATCATGCTCTGGTTTGATATCCATAACCTCGACGTCATAATCTTCCTCATCTCTACAAGCCTCAATCCAATGAGGATCAGTAGCGACATCTACTAAAATTCTTTCTTTTCTCTTCGAATCATTATTGTTTTCATACAGAGCGATAATTTTAACCAAATGAATCTTCGAACAATCGCGTCTCTTTGGGCGGATTGAAAAGCAGCTCGGTTGGTCAGAGGTTAATTTTTTCATCAAACCGCGTGCTAGTCCATTGTCAGAATGATGGTTTGAAGCAGGCATAAGATATCCTCAAAATTGGTTTAAATTTTTGAATTTTGTCTAGTAGACAACATCAATTTTGAAAACTACTTAAAAAAAGCTAGATTTTTTTCCCTACTATCCATAATTTCAAAAAATCACTCAAGAAAAATAATTTACAGATTATCATTTTTAATTTTTGAAGTTTCTGTGGTACACTCAAAAAATTTACCGCATCGAAAATTTGTTTATAAAATTAATTTAACAAGAATCGAATTCGGTGATTGCGACGATTTAAGAATTTGGAAAATTTAAGTTTAATATTTTTTATTTAATTTTTGATATAGAAGGACAGTGAATCGTTGTCAATCAAAGATTTTTACGTCACTGTGTTTTTTCTTTAGCATTTTGCTTGTTTATTGAAAATGTCCGGTAAAAAATTACTTGGTAAAAATACCTCACTTATAGTTTACCTTTTTTGCATACGTAGTCGATAGATCCCTCATTCTCAATATGTTCACAGCAATGGTCTGGCCTCACACATCCCGGGCAATATGTTTCAAAATTAAAATTACATCTCCACCCACGCTTTTCGCAAGTAGGCATAGCTCCTCGCCATTTTCCGGCCATGCAAACCAAATATAAATCACCACGAACTTTTTTCCAGTCATCTTTGCAGTAAGTATAGCACCTGTGACCAGCTGGTACCGTGGTCATGTGGTCACAAGAAGAGACCATTTCGTCTTTTGTGGTCGTTGGCCAATCGACTTTGCAAATTTCTGATTCGTCGTATTCAAATCGAGAAGATATCGTGAGAACGGTGATTTTAGCTATTTCACTAATAGGCCTGCTTCGAGCATCTCGCATAGAAACATAAACGTCATATCTGGTATTTGGTTTAACTTCTCGCCATACATTTATATCCCTTAATTTTTATATAACTCGCAGGTGTAAAATGTGGACGATTGGTAATTTCGAAAGGGCATTGTGGCAAAAATGGCATTTAAAAATACTTGAATTTCCATTTAGTAAATTTCGCTTTACATGGCTTATAAAACTTTTGCCTGCCTTTTTTATCTGTTCGGTTAAAATTTTAATTTGTTCTGCCATAATAAAAATTTAAGAGTTTCATTTTTAAGTGACATTATTATTATTCTGTCGGCCCGCATTTTCCTGCATGAAATTTCAGCAGAAATAATTGTAATTAAAATTGAATTTTAGAATTCAGCTGATCACTCGTGTTTTTGTCAAAAAATTATTTCTCATCAAAGACCTAAAAATGTGCGGTCAAATATAAATGTGCAAGATGACAATTTGTTTCTTTTTATCTCTTATTATGAATAAATTCCTTGACTCAATAATTACCTGAAAAAAATCACTCAAATCAGTCACTTTCTTTATGTTGAATTTGTTTATGGTTAATTTCTTTATTTTTTTATCTTAAATCTCAAAAAATACTCCGAAATAATTTTATTTATCCTTTAATTTTTCAATTATCAAATTATACTGTATATTGTATAATATATATTAAAGGTACTAGCCTCGTATTGATTCGCAGTATTCCTACACCTCTCGCGCCTCTCCGCACCTCTCGCCCCTAGTGTGGTACTTATATAGAGTCAAGATGGACGTTCACAGTTAGGATCCTTGGCTCTAATCAGGTGAAGCTCTTTTTGTGGGAGTTTTCACCTGGTTATCCATTTGGCTCAAAATTATCGCTGATTGGGTGATAGGTCTACGATTTTTTGAACAAACACGAGGTTAATTGATTAAGATTGTAAAGTACAGTATGTGTCGACCATTTTTGGGAGACCGACCAATTATGAGTTTGATACTATCAAATTGATACAAAATTTGTAGAACAAAATTATCACTTACACGCTTGATTTTTGCAATCACAATTTTGGCGTTACTGATTTTTAAGTTGAACTACTTTTATCAGCACCAGCATTTGTAAAATAACGAAAAAAAAGTGGACCTTGTTATTTCCAGTGAAAAATCGACATTAATTTCGAATTTCCATTCAAAGCTTTAAAATTTTTATTCATACCTTAATTTCGGGTTAATCATGTCAAAATTTGCTACTTGGTACGATTTTTGACCCCACTCTACAATTTTCTCGAAGACTTCGACTTGGAAGTGATTGATATCAGGAATGTTGACATTGTGTACTGTCCATTTGATTCCAAAATTCATATCATTCACAGTTTCGGCTACAACGCGTACTTCAGGTGGATCAACTAAAATCATTTTTAAATTTTTTTCAAGTATTTTGAAAAATTACAAAATATATCGCTCTTTAGCGCTTGTTCTGTTTAAGTATGGTTTCCAGTTTAATTTTCTTTATAAATTGTTTGTTAACATTTGACTCTTTAGCGCCTTGTATGAACATCTATGGTTAATAATACCGTCATCAGCAAGTTTACTACGGGGAATCTTCTGGTAGTGGTTTCAAAGTGGTTTGAGATGTATTAAGAATTCTTTAGTGGATATTTACTGTATTTTACAATTTAAACCAATTTTGTTCGACAAAATTAGAATATTTTTTTAAAGGTCAAGTTTGATATGAATAATTTAAAATTGGTTTAAAATTTTTGTTGAAATAAAAATCACCCTAATGTACCAGTTTGACGACCTCTAGCAAGAGAACTTATTGTCGGATGACCTCGAGACCACCATCAATCATTTTTTTGTGTCAGTTTAGTTCATAATTAGTGTATTATATCGAATTTTCAGCCAATTTTTTTGCGGACACTACCCTCTTACCGAACAGTTCGGTCCAAACTTCGAAGTTTAAATAAAGTCATTTTTAACCAACACAACAAAAATCACAAATAAAATTAAAAAATAAATGAATTACATACCACCATGAAGTCTGTCCGGTGGACAATGTTCACTTCGAATAGACAACAAAAAAATTATTTACTGAGGGAAATAACATTAAAATCACACGAATTTGTGTGAAGTATTATGTTTGAAACCGTTCGTTATGCAAATTTTTAACCAATTTGTATAACGAACGGTTTTAAACCTCATTGTTTGGATATTTTTTCAGAAATCAGATTTATTTTCCTCAATTTAACATAGAGATTCTTGATTATTTTTGTTTACCTGGAACCGAATATTAACCACCATAGCTGCATTATTACCGCATGTTCAATCAAAAATAATTTTTCAAAAAAATACTAGAAAATGATAGGCTAAATAAAGCTCAGACAAAAAGGCAATTTGCTGAACAAATTAAGTTTACTATATTTTAAAAATCCGGCTATCAGTTAATTTTAGCATAAAACCAAAAAGTGAATTTCATTGAATTTCTAATGAGCTTTACAATTTTTTGGAGCATTACAACTTATCAAAGATAACAATTAAAAAATGGGTTGTCACAGAATAAGCTCATTTCGGATTTTGATATCTCTTTCAGACGGTTAATCGTTACGAAAATCTGGTGGGAAAACGTAAGATCACAAAGTTCAGGGAAAAAAACAATATTTTTTCTATGATTAGATAGAATTCCTTTTGAGTTTCCAAGTTGGAAATTTTTTCGTACTGGTTAATTTCATCTGTTTTGTGGGATTTTAGCTAAACTAGACCTTCGGATATAAATATTGTTGGGTCAAGTAATGTGAAAAATGAAGAGGTCAATCAGGCGCCGGTAATTTATGTTGAAATCCCAATCGTTGCTCGAGGAAATATGGCTATTCCACGTTACCATCAAATTAATTATTAACCAAGAAATATCATTTTTAAAGTTTCTTGGGAAAATTGTCAAGATTTCCGAAAACCTAGAATTAACATATTTTTGGACGTTTTACAAGAAAGTATTAACAAATTTAATTTTCCTTAAATTTTTATACAAATTGGTTAAATTTACCACCGTATAATTTTCAAGGAATTTTTTTGACAAAAAAAATATTTTGAAAGCACTTACAGTCGAAAATCCACTAATTCATCGGTAAATTGTAAAAAAAACCCATTTCGGGTCATAGTTTATTGATTTTTAACATATCGTCTTCAACAATTTTTTAAGGGAATTCTAGCTATCTATGACTTTAACTTGGTAGATTAAAAATTCAATACAAATAAGCATTTGACTTTTTTCTAAGTGCGTAATTTCTAACGAATTTTAAGCAAATTCCGATCTCGGCTTATGAAAAATCATTAAAATTTTGTTTTTTCAAAATAAATATGGTAATTACTGATTACTTCGTTGACGTAATATTTTTCTTATGAAAAAAGGGACTCAAAGTTTTTAAACCAAACATGGACACGATTTGAGTTCATGCTTGGAGAAGCCCGTTTCTAAATTTGCTAATGTTCTCAGATTAGAATTCGGCCTATTATTTTACGCAAAAACTTAAGATTAAATTATTTGATTATATTTGGAAAAGTGTCAAGTATTTACCGAAAATTTAAACGTTCGGTATTAATTCGGAAAAAATAGCAAATTCGCGATGTTAATCAAGAAGAGCCCCGTTTTGATTACGAATGTTCAATTTTTTTCTTTGATATCCAGATAATTTGATAAAATTATAATCACCCTTTCTCAACTTATTTAATAAATAAAATAATAAAATTCATATATTTCAAGTTTTCACTACCAAAAATATGAGTCTATCCTTGGCCACGTTTAATTATCAGCTCTAGGGATAAAATGTGTGTAATGACCAAAAAAAAACCTGTGTTAATGCTACACAGATGGAGGAAATACTTTAACGTAACTTATTCTTATTGTTCAAATTCTAATTTAAAGATGGCCTTTACAAAGAAAAATTTTTTTGATAGTTTACCTTTCGGCAAGTTTTCTCAACACATTTTATTTGCCTAATCTATTTTGTTATTCTCAAAATCACTCAATTTTCGGCCCATTTTGAACTTTTGTGAAATGAATGACTTGCAAAAATGCGTAGATTCATTTTGAACGGTCATCTATCAGTGCATTTCATAAATTTTTAAATGAATAATAATAAAACAATAATTATGTCAGATTTAACGCCTGGGAGTTAATTCACGAGAGGGTTTTCTTGACTCAAGAATCTTGAGACGTGCAATGTAAACTAATCTTATGGCGTTAAGATAAATGAAGTGTCCGCTGAGAGCGATATTATTTCAAAACTTCTATATTCGTAAATTTCTTGAAAATCTGAAGCAAAATTTGGACCAAACTGAAGGAGCCGTGGTCGGCAAACTTTTTTATTTAAAATTTTTGGGTATGAAAAAAATAATTCCTTCAAACAAGCAAAATTGCTTTCTTATTGATATGCGATTATTATCAATAACTCCCTGGCTCTTACTTGGTCCAAATTTAATCCGACTTAGTTTATGAGCGTTTTTTTTTGAAATATTTTCTAGGGATTTATGCCCTCAATGTCATTTTCGACGATCTTGAAATATTATTCTTTTAAATAGACCCTAATATTGGCGACGTTTGTTGGAAACAAAAAGCATAGCCTTTCAGCGGCATTCTCGAGACAAATATAAAGTCAGGTGCAATTGAAAACTCTCCGCAAAATACTGTATTTCAGATAATTTTGGCATGATTTTAAAATACCAATCATGATACCAATCATTTTAAAATACCATCATGATTTTTTGGCATGAGCAGATAATTTTGTATCTTTGAAAATTCATGACTGACATATTTNTTTAAAATCTAATTAATTACCTTGCTGAGTTGGACTATCTTTACAAAATTAAGATAATTCGCGGCTTTTTATGAAATGTAGTTTATCCGTAATGAGGGCTCAAAGTCGCCCTACTTAAGTGGTGCAGGAGCCTCTGCCGAATAAATCAATTTGGAGCTTCCAAGGGTTAAGACAGTTGGAATTTCAATTTTTTCTGCGTAAGAAAGTTGAAAGGTAATATTTTTGCATCCGACATTTTATATTATAGAATTTTGATTTTTAGTTCTAGAAAATATAGTGAGAAAAGCAAGGTATACTATATCGAAGATCCTGCCTAGTGTAATTTTTATCTTGAGCGTCATCAATTTAATAAAATGGCTAATCAAATCGCGGGATTCTTGAATTGAGTTGACAATCGGGTATTATGATTGGACACTGGCTCAAAGTGATGACGCTCAAGATAAAAATTACACTAGGCAGGATCTTCGATATCACGTGATACACGGTCACAGTTGTCTCCACAAGTTACATTTTTGTCGAAAACGATGCACAAGTATCTGGCCTACGTCATAATGTTGTCCGCTTTGATTTATATCTTATAAATCAAAAGTAATTTATAAATAAGTCAAAAATTTTGCTGGAAAAATCATGATTTTTGATAAAAAAATGTTTATTTTTCCCTATAAAAGCAGATTATTACACTTTTTTTTATTATTTTTAAGTAAATATGGTAATGAAGTACAACTGTGGACAATTTTTTGATTGCTTAAATTCACTTTTATAATTATTTAATTTTTTCATGGGATACTTGAAGTTGAAAATTTCGAAATTTCACTTCCTAAAAAAATATCTGCCAATAAATAGATACCAATAAACTTTTACTTTAACTGTTATGCATGTACAAAACACTTTCCTAAAAACTGGCTAATCTCACATTTGTATTTTATGTATAGTTCCGAAATAATTTTCCAGGAAGTGAAACATAGGTGAAAAATTCTAATAAATCAACACCCCGTAGTACTGGAACTAAACATTCGAAAAAAAATTCAATTATTTTTTCGGAACCGAATAAAAATTCTTTATAATGTGTATGAAAGAAAAGATTCTACGATCCCGTTTTTTGCCATTTTTGAATGATTTTAGGTGTGCTAGAGCGACAATTGTGGCTCTGTGCTCACAAGGGTTAAATGCGTTATTTCGGTATTTTTGAGACATTTTTGATATCAAAATTTATATCAATAAACCCAGTAAATTGAGACAAAGAAAATGGAGGCTTAATTTCGATAATCGGATAAAGTCGAATTTCGACCAATCAGAGAGCGGCATTTTTTTCAAATTTTCAAAATTTTCGAAAATAAAATTCTTGATTTTTTAACAATTCTGATCAAAATGTACTTTTTCGTTTTTCAATTAAATTGATACATCGCGAGATCTGAATTTGCGCGGACAGCCTAGTTCCAGCTTATAAATTTGGATTGAAAGTGCTAGAAAGATTTAACATTTTTAACAATAGTTTAACTTACTGCAATTATTGTTGCATGCATCATATTCGAACTTGATATTTCCATGCAATGGGCAGTTATCATTTTCTCCCATAACTCCATTGACACATTGTCTTTTTTGTTGTCGAATACGCTAAAAAATATTTAAAAATCATGATATATTTTCATAAAGTGAAACCTTGACAGCTGAAACCTTTATAATAATTATGAAGCAATATTTTTTGTCAATTTGTAACAAATTTTTTGTCAATTTGTAACAAGGTTTCACTTTTTGAAAATATATCATGATATTAGGTTAACATATTATTTGTTATACTAATATCTGTAAAAATGTTTTTTCTTTAGTAAAACTAATATAAATTGTTGAGCTTTCGATTTATTACAATCATTTTCGAAACAAGGTTTTTTAACACTAAAATATTTTCGCAAGATTTACATCTGAGTAATTTAGCAATAGTGGGGCTCGAAATTGGCTAATTAAGACCCCACTATTCTATTTTTTCAAAAAGATCGTTAACACGTGTTATGCAGGTACAGATAAGGTTTGATTTTCGAAATTTAAGTTGTACATTAAGTGTAGGATTCATTTGTGTGATCATAAGTCCTTCAAATGCTGTACGTTCATACCAGTTAGGAATACTGGCTGATAAAGCAGTAAAATGCTCGTATAAGTGTGATCTTAACTCAGTCCGATTCGGATCAGAACGGTATCTATTTTCGAGGGAGTTGTGATAATCTACACAAGAAAAAATGTGATCATATATGTGTGACTCTTCACATCTACCATGTTCTTGAATACGTACTTTCAAAATTCTAGAAGTATGGCCAATGTAAGTGGCTGAACAGGTACATGTGAATAAGTATACTGTATTGGGAGTGAGAAGTAGCGGTTTATAAGGTTTAAGGCGGGGTAAGATTACTTTTTCTAGAGTTATGGTTTTGAAGCAAATTTTAAGGCGATAATTTGGGGTATATTTTTCTATTATGTTTTTAATTTTAGTANGTTTTTTAACACTAAAATATTTTCGCAAGATTTACATCTGAGTAATTTAGCAATAGTGGGGCTCGAAATTGGCTAATTAAGACCCCACTATTCTATTTTTTCAAAAAGATCGTTAACACGTGTTATGCAGGTACAGATAAGGTTTGATTTTCGAAATTTAAGTTGTACATTAAGTGTAGGATTCATTTGTGTGATCATAAGTCCTTCAAATGCTGTACGTTCATACCAGTTAGGAATACTGGCTGATAAAGCAGTAAAATGCTTTTATGTACCTGCATAACACGTGTTAACGATCTTTTTGAAAAATAGAATAGTGGGGTCTTAATTAGCCAATTTCGAGCCCCACTATTGCTAAATTACTCAGATGTAAATCTTGCGAAAATATTTTAGTGTTAAAAAACCTTGTTTCGAAAATGATTGTAATAAATCGAAAGCTCAACAATTTATATTAGTTTTACTAAAGAAAAAACATTTAACATATCTCAAAAAACAATGAACATCTGTAAAAATACCTGATTTTGAACCAAAACTTTTAACGTAAATTTTTGAATATATTTTTAGATTTCAAGATTTTTATAAAATAAAATTTTTAGATTTCTTCGATTCTACAGTAGAATTTTTACTTAAAAAACTGAAAATCTGTAAAAATATTTTCGACTAGGTTAAAGATTCGGGCGAAATTTTATACTTGATGTAAAGAATATAATTATTTTTATATGTTCTAAAACATTGATGCGAATGTGGGGTTAAATTTTTCTCCAAATAAGGTTGTCAACTCTGGATTAAACTGAGAAAAAAATTGAAAAAAAAATCATAATGAAAAAAATAGATTACGAAATTATTTTTTCAAGTTTTTTGAAAAAATTATTTAAAGCATTTATTAGCCCTATTTTGGTCTCTAGAAGTGTCTCAATTGACCATTTTTTAAAAATTATAGATAATTAAAATTGTAAAACTTGCCTGTCCCGGTCCGCATGCTCTGTTACAACTTGTATAGGCCGACCAACTTGACCAGTATGACCAGTAAGCAGTGACACTTTGTGTGACACATTTCAGATCTGGATTTTTCATCTTTTTCCCACGCTTGACTCTGCCTTCCCAATTACATACACCAAGTTTTTTCTTACATTTACACACAATTTTTTTGATATTTGGAACCATTAATTGTGTAGAAAGACAGTATGTTTTACATTGAGTCTTATGGGTGTAATGACCAAGTTTTCGGTTTCCTTTGTAGCAATCCCAGTCATAAAGACCAAAAAGTAATTTTTCAGAACATCCCTGGAGTGGGTTTCCGCCACGAATGAAGTCTTATCAGAATTGAATAATTTGTTTTTGAATGGTCTACTTTTATGCATACTAAAGTGTAAAGTGTGAGACTCACATTGTGAGTATTCACAAGCTGCTGATTTAAAACCAATAAAAAATCATGGTGGTAAAGTTTATGATAAACACATATTAAATGAGAGATATATATAATTCTAGAAATTTGAATGATGCGAAATGCGATAATATGATTGGGTGGCCCGATTTCGTTGAATTATTAGGTAATTCAATTATTTGAAAAATTCAAAATTCGCAAATTGCGCAATTATTGCATTCTACTTTACCTATGGAAAAACGAAGAAGTATATTATGTTCAAAATCTTTCAAAGACCAAGAAAAAAATTCTAAAATATTAAAATTTTTGTAATAATCCGTGTTTTTATCAGTTGAAAATCGATTTTTCTTAACTTGAAAACAACTGCTCTAGAAGTGTTTAATTAAATTTGGTTATTTCGAAGAAGGCGCACGGATTTGTTGTCTAAACTTTTGGTTAATCTCTGAACTTCTTTGCCTTTTCCCGACCGGTGCCACCGTGTCAGCTCAGAGCTGTTGTTCTTTATTTTTATCAAAAATTGAGACCGATTTTTGTATCAGTAGCAATTTTTAAATCCACTTGGTATTTTTTAAAATTTCTTTCAGTTTAACTTCATCGGTAAGTCGTTCCTTACCAATAACTCGATAACTTTTTAAATTTCCAACAAATGTTAACAAAGTTTGTAGGGATTTTGACAAATCTACTGACTTTCAAAGCTATTGAGTCTGACGTTTTTGAATATTTATTGGAACAAAAATTTCTGATTTTCAATACAATCCTAATCTTGGAGACCGTTATTTTGTATCAAAATACGTAGGCAACTCAGCCATTCAGCGGCATTTTAAGCCAAATAAATAACCAGGTGCATTAGAAAACTACCGAAAACAACTATTTTTCATATACATGTAGAATGTGTTTTTACTCCCGAAATGGCAACTTGCTGTGAACGAAAATTGCGCCAATAATATCCCCCTTTCAAACTATGCGGAAGATTTGGGCCTTGTTTAGTAAACGTAGTGTGTTATCTAGTAATAGGGCCCAAATCTTCCGCATAGTGTGAAAGTGGGTAACTAGGTGGATCATATTTTGAAACCTGAGCTATCGTCGATAGCGAATGTTTCAAAATATAATGCGCTTAGTTGCCATTTTTTATTGCCGGGAATTTCATTCGCAGAAAGTTGCCATTTTGGATCTAAAAAAACACACCATTCATGCAAACACACCATCATGCATATCATTTGATAACATTTCAACCATGAAGTTTATTGTTTTTATTTCTAGAATTCTCAAGACTAGGTCTAATACCTACAGGTAGGTATAATTGTTAGTCGGAAAATTTGCGACAACAGAAATAATTTCAACATCCAACATTTCACACTCAAAAGTTTTGAGTCAAAACCCTCTTAACTCGTATTGTGTTTGCATTAGTTAGTTCAGGTTAAAAATATTTTTTGAAAATTTTCTGGTTTTTCATGGTAACCATAACTAAAAACGTCTTTTTTGGCGCTCATTTTCCTTACTTTTTAGATTAAAATTTTCAAATCTATTATATTATTACAACATTTTGGGCCTTCGGCTTGAACTTGAGCTTAATAAGAGATAATTCGGATGTGTAGTTATGACAATATAAGCGCTCAAAATCGGTCCGAAAAACCGGCTTTGGAGCCCCCACCGATTTATTCGATTCGGAGCTTCCAAGGGTTAACGCTCAAATTTAATGTGGTTGAAAAAATGATTTTCGCAGACAAATTTTTAAAGATTTGATTATCACATTTTTAACAAATTAATCAAAATTTTGAAAAAAAAACATTTTCTATTTTTGTGGTCCAAAGAACTTTTTTTTCTCTATTTTAAACTTTACTCAATGTTCAGCAAATCAACTTGATTTTGTGCAACGTTTGTTAATCACATAAAAAAACTGAAAATTATTTAACTGTTTCCTTGAGCCTGAATTTTATATTTAGTTCCTTCCGGTGTCCATTGGCTCACATTTACATATTGTGTGACAATTCCCAGTTGTGCTCTCGCAATACTCTCATTATCTTCACTTTGTTGCACAATATCTTGTGCAAAACTCACACATGCAAGTGTGCACAAAATCACAATCATTTTTTGATTGGTTTTGACCTCGTTCTTCACTATGAATGAAATGTGCTGAGATGGGTGAAAGTTAGGGTGGAGTAAAAGCGCTCCGTGCGGACTCTTAAACTTATAATCCATTATTGGTGTTTTTAGGGAGCATTCGTGAAAAAAGTTTAAATGATAGCAGAACAATGTTACGAAATACTAGTTCCGAAAAGTTAGAGTAAATCAAAAATTTACGAAAGATTTTATCAAAGGCTTCAGGAGAGTTTCTTCGAAATTTAAACAAAAAACGCTAACTTCCTACTAACTGTTTACTACAAGAGACAAATTAAGGGCCCTTAACCGACAGATCGTGACTATTTGATAATGCGGAATCTGAGCATTTCATTGGTTGATCCGCTCAAATCTGACCAATGAAATCGGCCAATTCTACAAACTAGAGTTTCGATTGGGTGCTAGTATCCCGCGTTGTTTGTATCATTCAAATAGTCACGATCTGTCAACTGAAGGCCCTTAATCCATATATAGCTAAGAACAATTCCGTGAAAATTTTCCCCAAAATCAAGTTGCTTCATCAATTAAACAATTTTGGCCATCTAGACTAAAATTTCCGATGCTGTAAAAATAAATTTGGAAAACCAGTTATTTGACCGGAAAATGTTGATTTTTACCAGTTTTCATACCATCTCGTGCCCTGTCTCACTTGGTTTTCATATCAAAAGATGAGCAATAAAATTTTACATTAAATGTGGAAATATCTCATCCAGGTCTATCCAGCTAAAAAAAATTTCATGATGTCAAGTCAAAAAAACTGAAAAAAAATTAAAATTTTCTCATTTTTTTAAATTGGCCAAAAATGATAATAAAAATGTTTTTTTGAAAAAATTTTCAAGTCAAAAAAAAATTTTTTGAAAAAATTTTCCAGTCAAAAAAATTTTTTTTGAAATTTTTTTCATATTTTTTATTTTGAAATTTGCTTGTTGATGACCACTAAAACTCAAAATATCGACTTGACAAGAGGCATTTGTCTCGAGTCGAAAACTTTCCCGCGATTTTTTTCAGAATGTTCGAATTTTGAAGCTCGCTAGAAAATTTTCAATTTTTTTTCGGAAGTTTTGGCTGTTTTGAAAACAGTGTTTTCAGTAGATGCTGAAAATTAAGGCTTCAACGAAGGATTATTTTAAGGCAAAATTTCTCAAAATGAGCTACGGAATTGTTCCTACTTATGGCCCATAAGTTATGGCAATTTATTATTCACTAACAGCATGTGATTTTTATTTTTAACAAAAGACGCTATTGGCTATAAATAGTGTAAACACCATAAAAATCGACTTAAAGAAATACTTGGTGTTTTGTGTTGGAATTTCTTAGGTCTAATAATTTACCAAAATAAAATTGTGAATTAAATATTTGATTGTCACGTGATCAAAATATTTCGTTTTTCAGCATTTGATAATTTTAAAACAAAGAAATTATAAAAGTTTTTGATTTAATGCCAGTGATAATTGAAATTGAAACCTACGTGAAGGTTTTTGCTCAAAATGGAATGGTCGACACGCTATTAGCGCGCTAGTGGCATTTAATTTTAGAATACAAGGTTACTTAGTAAAATTGAAATTATGTGTTAGATTATTTATTTTTTTTGTAGTAACCGTTACTACAAAAAAAATAATTAATCTAACACATTATTTCAATTTTATTTTGATTATTTTGAGATCAACCTCAAAATAATCTAAATAAGTTTGAACTGATTTGTAAGATGTATTAGACTGTTTTGTGATATCCATCATGATGCCCGAGTAACTTATGTTACAATATGACACATTCTGCGTCAAGGTGTTTTTAAGCACAAATCATAACGTTAATTTGGGCGAACAAAAACACAGTTTCGCTACTTTTTGTCATTCTAATTTTATCCAGTTTTAGAATGTAGAGAAATAAACATATAAAATTAATCCACCTGGTTATACTTTGCAGTACTTACGTTAATAATATTACGACCCCTTGGGTTTGTAACACTTAAATCTCTCATTTGCCTTTTAAAAGAATAGGGAATAAGAGATTTAAGTTACTCGGGCATCATGATCGATATGCATGTCTTCTAAAAAAATTTAAAATTAATTTCAATTTTCATATTTTAAAATTTTTAACTTTTTTATCAACGAGCGCGTCAAATAGTTACACTAAGGGACACGAATAGTAACTTATGGATAGTTTTTTTCAAAATATGGATTACCGGACCTCAGAGTACAAATCCTAAATATTTGAAAAATGCAAAATCTGAGCATTTGATTGGTGATCCTTTCAAACCGACCAATGAAATCGGCCTCATTCCGCAAATCAAGGGTTTTGATTGGTTGCCTAATAATCTTGCTCTGTTTGGTATCATTCAAATATTTAGGATTTGTACTCTGAGGTCCGGTAATCCATATAGCTGTCCAGGCTTATAAAAATAATCAAAATAACCAAATTGTATTACTTGAAAAGCCTCAAGCGTCATCTTATATTTTTTCAAGATTTTACATTTGATTTCTATCTGTTGTAATTAAAAATACTGAACCGTATTTATGCGACAACAGATTTTAGCGAATATTTTCAAAATACCTTATTTACATGCAGGATAATTCCATTACCTTTGAAGGAGGTTGTCGTTATAGTACGTTCGAAAGGTACTTTTTGAATTGCTAAATTGGCTCTAGAAGTGAAAGTATAACATACTTTATTTTAAAAACAACGGTTAAGGTTGTTTTGATGATACTAAAAATTTAGAAAAAAAAGAGAAAAAATAACAAATAACGCTTAAATTTATTTAACTTCAAAAAAATCTAAAATTTTTAAGAATTTTCGTCTCAAAAGTAAACTGATTCCAATAAACTCAGTAAAATATATCAATAATGCAGCATTATTAATGCTGTTATTTTCAATGGATCAAAATATAGTCCTGGAGACCATACAACCACCTTAATACTGTTCGTGAATGTCCAACAAAGACTGAAAGTTTCGGTATTTTTTATCATTATCAAATAAAAGATTTGTTTGATCTTTCATTTGCAATAACTCTCACCACGCTCCATATATTGATATATTGGTATATATATTGAAAAAAATAACGAGCTTTAAAAAACCACCGACAACTACCCCAATAATTTAGGACCATAAGCCTTTCTAAACAAAAAACACGAAATCACGTTATTGGGTCGGATAATTAAGCAAACTGTTAAGAATTTAATTTCGCCCTTATTTTGTAAATCATAAAAATCACGTCAACTTTTTATTCCGTACAAAAACAGGTTGAAAAGACACAAAGTGTTTATAATGATTAAAAATAAACCGCCGGAAACCTTTTTGATTTAACACCATTTGATGCCACGATTTTCTATTCAAGGCAACGTTTTTTAAAAAATTTCTGAAAAAAGTTTTTCATATTTTTTCGTTTTTGTTTAACTAGATATTTTGTCAAAAAAAACAATTTTCAATAAAAAATAGATAAATTTCAAGTTTAATTTACAAACTGATGTTAGTTGAAGCATGAGGTACAGATTGGATTTTTGACAATATAGAGTATGTAAAAAAACTGTTCGAGACCAACAAGGGAAATTTCTCTGGATCAAAACCTATAATTGGCAGTAGCATTACTTTCAATCCAGAGAAATTGGACCTTGTTGGTCTCGAACAACTTTTTTACATACTGTATATAAAAGCAGGAAATATTTTTGTGTAAACATTGTCCGTGTAATTTTTCTGCGCAGTTAATTCGGAGGTTGCAGAAAAGGAATAAAATTAACCGCTACCAGGTACGTATAGATCATCGTTATCTTCTAGGGTCGGTAAATGCCAAAATGATTTGAAATCTTTTCTTTCTATATTTTCTTCTGGCTGCCAACTTCTACTTTTTGGTTTACCAGCGTTCCAAATTATCTAAAATAAATAACTGTTAGTCAAATTAATTGGAATTTTTCTAACTTATCAATTAACAATATCGTTATAAAATTTTGTTCGTATCCTTAGGTTTTGGGACTGAATTTTTACATTTTTTGCACTTCAAATCCTTTAAATAAAGTAATAAAATTATCGAAAAAAAAATCCGCAATAAAAAACTAATATTTAAAAAGTTTCGATGAAACTCAACTGCGACTTGATGAGTCAATATCTCTACACGAATTCACGCTTAGGCGGCATGCATAAGCGAGTCGTTATACTGTGCTTTCACCACTTTTAAAAAGCTTTTATTTCATTTCGGTATGAAGTTAGCCTGAAATACCTTATAATTCGTCAATTTCTTAGACAGAAGAATTATCCAAAATAATTTGTATAAAAAAATTGATTAAAAACAATTATTATTTTTTTACAATAAAGTTCCATAACTATAGACAAAAAAGGCTTTCTCCAGTTAAAAAATCTATGATTAGCTTAATACGCCTTCAGCAAAAAAAAATCTTTATACATTTTTAAAAGATAATGTTAGAAATTTAGGATGTTGCCAAATGAAAATTTTTGTCTTCTAGGTAGTTCTAAACCTCCCTATCCCTAAATTTCCCTATCTTTTGCTAGTATGAAAACGGGAAAAAATTGATAAAATCCATCCATTTTTTAATGCTAAATTACCTTTATTTCATGTGCATTGTGACAGTTAACTGTGTCTAAAACAAGTTCTTCCATGTAATTTACCGGAGGTTCTGTTTTGTCATCGTTAAATATATTCATGAAATCGCAAATTGTGCCTTGTTTCGAACCGCTTTTGTTTTCATCTACAATTCTCTGACCTTTGAGACAACAAGATTTCGGGCATTTTTTCTGCATGAATTTTGAAAATTTAACTGTACAATAACCTTTTTCTGCCCAAGAATTGCAATATTCATTGTCGTCTTTTTCTTCACAATTAACTGGACAAGTTTGAGTGCTAAAATATATCATTAAATCTACTCTTTGAACATTTATAAATATTTTTCCATGTTATTTGGGATTAGGCATTAAAATATATTTTTTTGTTGTTGCTATTGTTAATACTGCACGGTGACAGTAAGAAGAAGCTAATTTATTTTATGAAATTACTAATATGAATATTTAAAGCCTATCAAGCCATTTTTCTTAATTTTCGCCTTTAGTGGTCAAAATATATCTTTTTTATTTCCCAAAATGCATACAAATAGTGGTTTTTGATATTTAAGATGAAAATCACTTATAGATTTTGCGACTTTTTTTTAAATGCACCAAAATGTTATACGACAAGCTAGTCGAAATTTATTTTATTCGGGATATGTCTAAAAATTTACTTTATCTCTTGAAAAATGAACAACCAAGTGAAAAAAAGAGAAAACATTGTCTAGTGTGGGAACATAGGGTGGGAAATGCGAATTTCGACTTCTTTTACGGATATTTTCTTGCGGCTATATCAACTAAACATTATGTGAAATGCTCAAAAAAATATTCGAAAATTTTTTTTAAGGGGTTACTATCGGTCAAAATTGAGATTGAAAAGTTGAATTTACTCACAAAACATGGTTTTTTTGACTTTAAAAATAGAGGAACAGTTCATATTTTCATGAAACTTACTTCAATGAACGCAAAATATATAAATCCTATTTCTGGAAAATTTTTTTTTGAAATCAATGTTGGGGACAGGTGTCAAAATCAGGTTCGAAATTTTTTTTGTTGAAAATTTCAAATTGAGTT
>SCLH01000181.1:673266-701331 GCA_004367855.1 Oikopleura vanhoeffeni
ATTGGTCAATCTGAACATGTTTTTAAAAAAATGTCTTTTTTATTGTCGCGCCGACTGGAGAATCTTGGTCTGAAAATCTGGTTTGAAACGCCTATCTTTTGCCTGGGAACGTTTGAAAAAAGGCCCTTTCTTTTGCCTATAACTATACGCCGCACGCCAGGAATGGTTAAATTTATTTTTCAAATGCGTAAGTTTTTGCGGAGGCTTACGTAGGTTTTTGCGTTGATCTAACTATAAGCGTATAACTATACGCCGCACCCTGCTGTAATAAATGTAAAAATGGAATAAAAATTATGAAAATAAAATTGGTCCTCACGTGATCAAAATATAGCAATTTTTCGTATTTTCAGTATATAATTATTTTAAAACAAATGCCGCATTGGTAGTTTTTGGGTCAACGCCACTTATGAATGAAATTGACGCATTTTTTGCAAACAAAAATCTAAAATTATTATTTTTTGGCACCCAAACCTTTATTTTTCGAGAAAACCTTGACACATACGTCTCAGATAAATGATGTCATATTACACCTCAAGAAATTTTTGTAATTTTATCTGAGTATTTTTCTACAACTCAAAAAAATTCTAAAAAATGTTTAACAACGATTAAAATTTTGAGGCAGAAAATAATAAGGAAATCTGATGATGAGAATGACGTCATTTATGACGCTCACAAAAAAATTATGAAAATTATCTCTTTAATTTTTGTGATATTGGCAGTATTTGAAATATTGGCACTAAAAGAAGTTAAGGAGGTCAGTGCAATTTGACAGATACGAATATGGGCTCTTGATCACAAACTTTCTATTGAGTTTAAAGGCCGATAAAAGAGGATATTATATTTTGAATAAGGTTTTGTTGAAAAATATTTTCCAAATCGGCCAAAGGCTCATAAAGGGAGATATTAGTTTTTTAATTTAATTTTGTTGGAATATAATCCCGAAATCAGTTGAAGGCCAATAAAAAGAGATATTGTATTTGAATTCTCTTGAAAAATTAGCCCCAAATCAAGCGAAAGTCGATAAAGGGGGATAATATATTTTAAATTTAATTATGTTAAAACATATTCCCCGAATCGGCCGCAGCCCGATTAGAGGCGATTTTATGTTATAAATTTGTTAAAAAAGGATCTCAAAATTGGCCGCAGGCCGATAAAGGGGAATTTTATTTCAAATTTAATTTTGTTGAAAATAATCCCCAAAACGTCCGAAGGCCGAAAAATGGCGAAATTATATTTTGAATTATATTGTATTGATAAATGAGTCCCAAATCGGCCGAGGGCCGATAAATAGGGATAATATAACTTCAATTTTTTTATGTTGAAAAATAGTCCCTAAATCGGCCGAAGGCCGATAAAGATCGATTTTATGTTTTGAATTGAATTCTTTTGAAAAATGAGCCCCACATGGGCCAAAGACCCATAAAGGGCGATATTATATTTTTTTTATATAATTTTGTCAAGAAATAATCCCCGAATCAGCTGAAGGGCAATAAATGAAGATATTATATTCTGAATTTTCTTGAAAAATGGGCCTCGAATCATAAAAGTTTTAATTTCTTAAATTCTGAAATTTTTTCAAAAAGTTCAGATTTTTCTCAAAAATTTGGCAATTTTTTCAAAAAATTGACAATTTTATCAAAAATTTGACAATTTGGGACAAATGAGATTTTATGTTTATTATTTAATTTTTGTAAAGAATCAGCCCCAAATCTGCCAAAGGCCGATTAAATGGGATTTTATTTTTTTTATCTAATTTTTGATTAGAAAATAGCAGGAAAAATTGCTAAATTTAATTTTGGATGAATTGAAATATTTTCGCAAAAAAATAAATTTCTTGAATATTTTCAGTTTTCTTGAAGATTTTTTTCTAAATTTGACAGTTTTCTCACAATTTGTTCTTAATTTTTTCAAAAATTTGATAATTTTCTTAAAAATTGCTAATTGATTTTAGATTCAAATTTTTAGAAAAATTATGGAATTTAAAATAAATAATTTTGAAAAATTCTTCGAGATTTTTGGAAAACTATCAAATTTTTTGTATAATAATAAAGAAAAATTTCGAATTTGAGAAAAATATAACCAATATGATTTTTGTAAAATAAAGAAATTCTCTAATTTTTATTCAATTTTAAAATAAATTCCCCAATTTAAAAAAATATTTCAAATTTCAAACAAAAGTTTCAAATTTTTGAGAATGATTATCAAATTTTCTATAACATTTGTTAATTATCGTTCGAAATTAAATTAAAATTTAATATCCCACTATATTGGCTTCGGCCGATTTGAGGCTCATTTTTCAGCAAAATTAAATTATAAATACAATTTCCCCCTATATCTGCTTATGCCGATTAGAGGCTCATTTTCGACAAAATTTAATTCTTAATATAATATAACCTTTTATCGGCCTTCGGCCAGTATGGGGCTTATTTATCAACAAAATTAAATTGAAAATATAATATCCTCCTCAATCGGCTTCGGCCGATTTCTGGCTCATTTCAACAAAATTAAATTTTTAATATAATATCCCTCTTAATCGGTCTCCGGTCGATTTCGAGCTTATTTTTCAACAAAATTTAATTAAAAATATAATATCAAGCTATACTTAAATGGCCAATTCAACTTTTCGCGTTTATTCATATTTTTCATATGCTATCATATCACCTTTTTTTGAGAAATCATGGGACATTATTTAAGGCGAAACTATTCGTTAATATTCTGAAAAATTTACTCATTTCTTGTTCAAATTTTCTAAAACAAATGTTTGTTTGAAATCACCGGCGTAAACATTGCAAATGCCGTCTTTTTTTTCAAATATGTCCTCGTTTTTCTCCTTCGCTCTTGTTTGTACTCTGAATAATAATTTTTGAAGCAAAACTACGGTTTGACAGAAATCTATCGTAGCCATCTTTTATCTAGAATTAAAATAAATTATTTTCCCGAAGCTTGCCGAATTGATGAGCGGACCCATCCACCGTTTGAAATTTATTTCATACAACTCATGAAGAAAAATATGTTTTTCGATGTACCATTTTCAAATCGGCTTCTTTCAAAATTTCCAATACTCGATTTTGACGTAAAAAGCGTATAAAAAACAATTCAATCGATTTAAAACAGTCATTCATAAGTCGTTTTTAACGGTTCCTTATTAATAAATGAATTTCACCCTCATTTAGATTCCTTTCATAGCAAACGTGCGTTTTTAAAGTGGTTTTTTAAAGACGATTAATAAAGTTAAAAAAAGATGTAAGTATAACAGATTATAGGAAGTAAGCTCAAAAGTACAATATCCCGTTCAAAAAAGTTTTATACGAAAATTTTGAAATGGCAAACAGTTTTCCATCGAGAAAAAAAAGGGAAAAAGTGCAAATCTGTCAAAATGCATTGATCACCTTAAGGGGGTACTGGTCGCTGGTTTTATGAGGCATTTGGGGCTTTGAAAATGGTCCAAATTGATTTGGGATGATAACCAAGTGTACTACCGACCAAATTATTAGAAAAATGTTTTCGAAATTTTCGTGTTTTTTCGATTTTTTCTAAGTATTTTTTTCAAAATGAAGTTCAAAACTAACGTTTGCTTTAATTTAACGACTTTGACTTAAAAATTTCACCTTGACGTAAGCCAACTTTCTGATCAGTGTTTTTGTGACTTTCTTTTGATACTTCTTTCGAAAAAATTAAAGCACATTTTTTTCGGAAATTTATTCACGTGACCTTCAAAAATTTATATTTTCAGTTTGGGGTCGAAATTTGAAAAAAAACGCTTCTAGATGAGTTTATATTTGTTATGTGCTAGTGTTTGCTGGAATTTGAGTGGATTCCAAAATATAACCTAGAGGAGATAGATTTTTGGTGAAAAAATGCTAAAAATCGGTAGATTTCTGCGATTTTTAGAAAAACTGAAATGATTTTTGAAAAAAAACGCTTCTAGAGGACCTACGTTTATAGGTCATACGGAATATGTTATATTTTGAGCTGCTTTCTAAATAAACCCTAGGAGGAGATAGATTTTGAAATTTGGTCGAAGGACACCTTGTACTGGTAACGTATCTCAGAGTGTATCGGAACAAAAAGTTATTGACTTATTGTTTTGACAAGATTAAGGGTAGATCTACAACATGGCTAATCTTAATTGTCCCATAGTTTCTCGGTAAGGCTGATTTCTCATCCAGAAAAGTCAATTTCAGCGACCAGTACCCCCTTAATCTGGTCAACTGTTTTTTTAAATCATGAAATTGACTTCGGTTGCACCAAAACGCAATTTTCTAGTTTAATGATAGATTTTCATATTTTTATAATTTTTCGACGATTATCTACTGTTATTCATTGACAAATTTAATTTTAGTTGAAGCACTAAAGCGCCGAGAAAAAATTAATTAACCCACAACAATAATGTTAATCTAAGGTTTAAGTTAAGTGTCTAGCGTTTTGGCTGCGCAGCCTAATCAGGGCCGAAAATTTCAGAATTTGACCTCTTCAACATGGCCTAAAAATTATTAATCGAATTTTTTTCCTCGATGAAATCACTTTTTGTCTAATATTTGAGTGAAAAATTCTTAAAAAATTTGTTATTTAATCTATTTAATCCCTTATTTTCGGAAAAAAGTACTTTATGTGATTGCGTAGAATTTATCTTTTAACCAAAAACTACTCCGAATAAATCAAATCTGCGCTGACCGTTTTTGCGCTACCTACAAAATAGCAATTTTACCTTCCGTATTATAATGATTTGACCATTTAAAATTCTTCATTTCACACAAGGGAAAATATTTTCAACATTTTAACCAGATTTTTTGGATTGAAGGCACTGTAGGTGATTAATTTGAAAATTTTTCTCTTTAGTTTGCGTGTTCTTCTTCTTTTTTCATTTTGAAAATATATAAGAGTTCAAATCGGATCAAAAAATAAATTCTTCAACTTTAATAAAAATGTTTTATGAGCTATTTTATCTAAAGGTAATTAACTATTTTTGACTTTAAAATCGACTCCGTATTTTTCTACAAATAATCCTTCTGAATCCTAACGATAGAGTTATTTTGTGCAAAAAATGTTCGAAGCACTATGAAACCTTTACAATTTCAGTCTGATCTCCATCTCGATAAATGAATTATAAACAAGTTTTATTCGTATTAATAATAATTCGAAGAAATGCTATAAAACTATTATGGCAATTAAAATTGAATTGGCGAATCGTAGCGCGCCTTTAAATCACTTTAATCACTTGAGAACCAGGCTATTTTCAGTAACAGCATGCTTTTGCTTCACTGAAACAATAACTGATTATAATTTCTCACTATATTCTATCTGACTCATATAGTATAATTACGAAAAATTTCTGTTTTCTTTCGCTCTAAAACTCTGCAAATATGATTCATTTCTCGTATAAAATTAGAAACTTTCTCTAACAAATCAGTTTTTTAATCTGAAATTTATCATATAAATAATTTTTTCTGAAGCTTCAAAAACAAAGTTAAATCGTTTTCGAAAAAAATTCGTGGTTAATACATCACTACTTATAAAAATATAATTTGCTCAAGGGGGGGGGGCAATATTGGCGAAAGTTTTCGACAAAAAATTTCGGCGATATCGGCAAATTTAACGATTTGGGCACATTGAGCGATCTGAAGACATTCGGCGATATGGAACGAAAATAAAAAATTTTATTTAAAATGAAAAACTCAGTTCAACCGTGAAGTCATCTTAGGTTTGGGGACATCTAAGTTTTGGGGCCAACTCACCTATGGGGGCCACGTCAACCGTGGGACCATCTCAACCATGGGCATCAAAAAATGATTAAGGCCCGGTTCGAACTCCGGGCCGTCGGATTTGCAGTCAAGTGTGAAACCGCTTTTACATGATCACAATAAAACGATTATTATAAATAGTTAGAAATGTGCATGGAAATTATTTTCGAAACTTGACAGGGCTCCTGGTCATTTCGACAGAGAATTTTGTTAATTGAACAGCTTTTATCAAGACCTATTTTTACCAAAATTTTCAAGATCTATACTAGATAAAAGTGGCTTTTACGCCCGCTTCTAACTCTATCTATAATTCATTAAAATATATTCTCAGAACTTTGGTAATTTCGAGAAATGTGAGCCAGGAGATCACACCCTCAAACAATCCTGTTTATTGGTTTGTGAAGAAGGATTTCAATTATCGAAATCAAGATACAATCGCATCCAATGCAATTATAATGCAAAAAAGAACAAATCGGTGTGGAAAGCTTTCAAAACTACTTGTGTTGAAAAAGGTGAGTTTTACTCAAATTAAATAATAATATTAGTTCTGCCGATAATTCCGGCTTCATTTTGTGAACGAAATCATGAAAATCTATGACTACCCAAATTTTTCTTCAATTTTATTTTTTGATGTCACTTTTTATGTATATTTATGTTTATGCTGAACAAAACAAATTTTTGTTTAGTCAATTCATTTTTTAAACAGATACGTTGGAGTTTTTACATTATGATTTGACCTGATACTTAAATGTTTAAGGGGGTTCTATAGGCCAGCCAGACTTTTTTCGAGGCTCATTACTTTTTATTGCTACATAATAATACCATAAAAAATTCTGGGATAACAGTTCATAATCTCTTGAAAAACTTTTGCTTAAAATTTTCAAGATCGAATTGACAACCAACCGGTAAATTAAGTTAACCGCGTTACGCGCAGAACTACTTAGGATACACGAGTCTTTACTCAAGGGTTGTAGAGCTCAACGGGTCGGTGAGATACTCACTGACTGAGTTGTCGACATACACGGGTCGTGGACCCAGAGTAGTCGGCTGAGTCGTGTATGCTAGTGTACGAGGCTTACATAAGTGGAAGTACTACACTAGATTCTAAGATTGCTTATTCGAACAATGAGAGGCGAGTAGGGAAATCAACTGTGTTTTTGCTCAGGTACAAAGATAAACTCGGCACACCGAGATTTACACATATCCGAGTAAGTACAGAGATCGATTTATTTATACTGTTGAATAATTTAATAAATAAGGTTACGTATACTAAATACAAAGCGTGTTATGTCAACCATCGCAGGAATAAAGGTTATCAATTAGACCAGGAGATCTAAAACATAGAGAAGTTCAGTCTATACACTTACTACAGACGTAGCTTATATCAAGACTTTACTCCTATTGTTACGCCGGGAGCAATCATTTTTTTCTCAAGCTTATATTTTGTTTTTGTCCTATTTCAGAAAATATTCATACTCACTCATAAGTTGTGAAATAGCATAGCAGAAGAAATGAATGCATGCGTTTTAGATTTTCATTCTCAAAATGTCTCGATTATGCCGAAAAGGCCCATTTTTTGCTATTTTGACTGCGCTCAGATTTTTATTGTCAGTTTTTAACTCCCAGGAGGACAATTTAAAAAATATTTTCAAATTTCAATGTCATCCTATTGCGTCTTCAATAACAACAAACGAATTGTAAGCATCACTTTTCTGGAATTGATATTAAACAATATCTTCGAAAAATGAATCTTTCGAGCGCTAGAGATCAAATCTTTTTATTTTTTCGACACTCAGAAAAAATTTCGATGTTTTTTCGGAAAATTTTCGTTATTTTTTCACAAATTTTGTGTTATCTATAACTAAACAAATCTCGTCAAGGTCAAAAATGATAAAATCAGCGCGAAAGCATTTCTGGTTCAAAAGATATGGACTGTCTATAGAACCTCCTTAAGCAAACAAAGGTTATTGGTGTCGCTTATAAGGCTGATTTTTGTAGTTCTTGCACGCGTTTTCTCGCTGATTTTGGTGAGCTGTGACTGCTCAAACTAGCTCAACTTGAAAAATAAGTGTACAAGGTTAATTCAGCACTTATTTTATTTTGATAAAATCCGACCGACGCCCACACGAGACCTTTATTTGGTGTTTTCTCGAAATCAAAGTCAAATTTTAATGATCCAGCAGAATCCTAAGCTAAAGCAAGAGTCGAAGAGTTGAGAAAATGATAGTGTTTAAAATCCCTAGGACTCAAGGTTGTACAAGAGTGAAAGTTCAAATATCTTTTTGTATTCATCAAAAATCTGGTGTAGGGTATAGAAACAGCATTTTTACTCGTTAATATAGGAAATCCACTCACGACATTTCCATCCAAATAAAGAGTAATTTTTTCAAAGATGCCCGAGTAAAATGTGACGAAGAATGATCATATGATCCTGCATAGCTACTTAAATCCATGATCCCCCAAAAAAGTTTTGTTGGAAGTGGACCAGATAAAACATTCGATAATCGTGCATTTGGTGAATTTTTGGGAATGTTGAACCTATTGATGACGTAATCATCATATTTAAATTTAATTGGACGTGAAATAGCCTCTTGCTCATATTGATGCATCTTGTAGTCATTTGTAAAGGGCACTAATAAAAATGGATCTTCAAGAGTCAATATTTCTGGTAAACCTTCCACTTCTTTGTTTGTTATTATCGACAATTTACTGTTTGATCTCTCGAAACTAATGTCAATTGCAGTTTTAGTTGGTAAATTGCCGTTGCAACTAAAAATGGATGAATCGATCGGCATAACTATCTCATACACATGGTCTTCATTCACACCAGATCTTCTTTCGGCTTCTCTATGTGCAATATCTGAATTTTCTGTGAAGTCTTTACGTATCATTTGCATGGTGTCAAATAAACCAAATGATATCCCGCTAGAGCATGCATAATCAACCGAAAAAGTCGTAATGTTTTGAAAATAACTAGCCAGAAAGTATTCATTGCTACAATTTCGACGATTAACAGCATCGCCATTGATCCGTATCTCTAAAGACAATTGTCCCCGAAGTCTGCGGAATTTTAATCATAAATCTTAGCATGACGTTCGAAAGACATAGATTAGCTTTAACATTTGGCGGAATGCGGAACTCCAAGAGGTCTTCATTATTCACTGTTGGGTAAACTTTTTGGATAAATGTTCTCTGATCGTCGGAAAAATCAATACTGATAATATTTTGAAGTTTCTTGTTCTTTTATATTGATAACGTAGGTATTTTTGACAACCAATAAATAAGTTCTATTTGAAATGACTAACATTACATGGAAATATAGGTTTGGTAATATTAGAATGTATGCAATGACGCCTCAATTCATTATTATTAACGCACGCCGTTTTTGAACGGCACGACTGCTCGTTTTGAACGGCCGACTACTCGTTTTCAACGCACGCACTGATCGATTTTGAACGACAACGGACTACTCGGTTTTTGAACGCACGACTGATTGTTTTGACGCACGACTACTTCGTTTTGAACGCACGACTGATTGTTATGAACGCACAACTACTCGTTTGAAACGCACGACTTACCTCGTTTTCAACGCACGACTGACGTTTTGAAACGCACGACTTACTTCGTTTGAACGCACGACTGATTGTTTGAACGCACGGACTACTTGTTTTGAATGCACGACTTCTCGTTTTTGCAACGCACAACTATCGTTTTGAACGGCACGACTTACTCGTTTTCAACGCACGGACTGAATCGTTTCATGAACGCACGACTACTCGTTTTGAACGCACGGACTGATTGTTTCAACGCACGACTACTTGTTTTGAATGCACGAATTCAACAATCCACGAATTGATTATCGACAGAATTGAGTATTTGATAGGTCATCTTACTTCTATATATACTTTCAAATTTGATAAAATCGTTTCATTTATTTGAAATTGTATCCAGAGAATGCCACGAATTATAGAAGCTCTTCGATATTGGTTTTAATTTATTACAAACACCCGTTTCGCGATTATAGTTTCTGGAGCCGTTTCTGGTGTTGCGTGAAAACTGAAATTGTAAAACAAATTGTTAAATCAACAACTTTTATAAGGAGCCAATGGATAATGTTTATTTATTGTTATCCAGCATTATTTGAATTGATTATTCCGAGCCGAATTTGATATTCCAGTACAATATCACCAAGGAACTCCTGATTTAAATTTATGCCATCATTAAAATAAGAACTCGTTGCTTATTTTTGGATCCACATGCATGTTGAAGTTTCGCAAATGTGAGAACATTTCCAAATTATTTCTGTGATAGCACGCGAACAAAAAATGTCTGATTATTTCTGATTGTTCAAAATATACTTCAAAGAGGTCCTCATTTTCGAAATATAAGACTCAATTCCACTGGGATTATTTTGTTTAAAAGTCGATCATTATCTTCAAACACAGCTCTTCTTTGTGAATTGGATATGAGTCATTTGATAACAAAGGAGTCACTTGATACAGCACTTTCCGAAAAACATCAGTTTATATTTATTGGTATTCATCCAAACCATCAGAATAATTTCGGAAGTATAAGAGGAAACATCTTTACGTATTATTTCTCAATTTATTATAAAATGGAATACGTAGCAATACCGAAATCTGATTTTATGAAATATTTCAAGATAATAGAAGCTAAAAAAGGAAAAATCAAAGCTGTGAAAAATGAAACTACGATCAAGAAACTTAAGAGAAAGAAAAAAGAAGAAAAATCTAGTGATCGAACCTCCGATTCCAGTGAAACCTCAGTCTAAACTTCAGAATCAGAATAATCAAGAGGCTTTCAATAAAATTTATAGAGATCTTGCTCAACCTGGATCATTCACAGAGAAAATTAAGAAATATCTCAAGAAAAATGTCACTCACTCACTACATAAATCAAGGCGAAAATAATTTAAACGTCGCCGAATCATAACATACTATCCATATCAAATTATACAAATGGACTTCATGGATCTTCAACAAATATCTGGTAGGAATTCAAACTACAACTACGTTTTGTTAGTTATTGATTGTTTTTCAAAAAAGNTATAGGCACCAATATAAGCAATATATCTCTAATCAAACTTTTTCCTCTCAATACTATAGCTCACTGTTATGGGTCACTTAAAACTCATAAACCGGGTCTGCCATTACGTCCGATCACAACCGGTTTTTCTTCTTTGACAGCCCCAGTAGAAACATATCTTGCAAATATTTTTGAGCCGTTGTTGACAAATTGCTCATTTCTTGTAAAATCAACCCAGGAGTTCAAAGAAAAATTTTTAGCAGAAAAAAACAATTTTAACTCCCAGACTGATGAAATAATAACTTTAGATATCAAAAGTTTATATACTTCAGTTAACATCCCTAAAGTAACTGATTACATAGTTGACTTGATATATAGGGATCCTAGACAATATTTTCCGAGTGAATATGATGGAGTTGGTAATTTGTTACCTATTCCTGATCGAGAAAAGTTCGTTGAGCTAATTTTAGGTACTCTCTCAGAGTTTAATATATTTAAAACCAAGGTCGGTATTTTTAAACAGCACAAAGGCCTTCCTATGGGTGGGTATTTATCCCCGATTGTCTCAAATTTATTTGTAAATATGCTGGAGGACGAAATAGTAAAAAGATTCCAGAGACTTGGTCATATTAAAATATGGCGAAGATTTGCTGATGACATAGTTACAGTTATATCAAAAGGTTCTTTAGACCGTATTTTATCCAAACTTAATTCATGGGATAGTGAAATAGTTTTCACGTCTAATAAAATGACAAATAACAGCCTGATATTTTTAGATTGCAATCTATTTTTAGAAAACAATGAAATCCATTTCAGGCATTATCGTAAATTTGGACTTGATACTGTATTGTCAAATTTTAAACATTCTAAAATGAGCAAAAAATACTTAAAGGCAAATATTTTCACACAATGTCACAATTTACTTAATGGCTGTTCAAGTTTTGAAATATTTTTGTCCTGTTTAGAAGACCTAAAAACCCTTCTCTATCAAAATGATTACCCAAAATATTTGGTGAAAGAGAGAATAGATATTTTTCTTCAAAATCAAGAAAAACCAGAATTACCAAATATAGATGCTATACTTTGTTTACAATATACAAGCCCACAAGCTGAATACTTTGCCCGTAAATTGATACAAAAAATGAAATTTATTTTGCCAACATTTCATGTTAGTTTGGCTCTAAAAACCTGTAAAATTACACAACTGTTCAGTACGTCCGCAAAAGCTCCCCCTGAATCAGTTATTGAAACTGCTAACACAAATTATCAATTTGTATGTGTCTGCAAATCTGATTATATCGGACACTGCAAAAGACCACTTGATCACCGTATCAAAGAACATTCTCGTCACTCAAACGATGGAAATGAAGTTTTTGATCACATCACTACATGTCCTGACTACAAGTCCAAATTAAGACAAATTTTAAGGGACAAAAAATCCAGTACTTTGAAACCTCACCAAGTTTACACTCTTAAAATGGATTTTTCCGAAGCAAATTCAAAATTATAGCAAAGCGCTTCAAGCGTTATTATGACCGCTTGGACTCTGAGGCTTACTACATACGCAAACTCAAACCGGTTCTAAATTGCCAGATGAATCATAAGCGCTTTGCTATTTTCTAAAATCGTATAAATTTTTTTTTTTTTTAAAAGTAACATTTAACTTATTTTATTTACTCAAAAAAGTGTGCGCAGGAATTTTGACAAATTCAAGTTTATGAAGTTTTATTTCTTTACTGTATTTTAAAAAAGCCTGAAGATGCAATAAAGCGAAACTAGTAGTTAATATTATTATTTAAATGTTATTGTGTTAAAGTGTTAAATTGTTGCGAGTGTTTTATTGCAGCGAGTGTTATATTGTTGCAAAGTTGGTCTTAAAAGTGCTAAAAACATAGAAAAAAATTGGTGTGCAAAAATTCAATGTTTAAGAAAAACTCTAATTTTGTATTGGTAAATAATTTCAGTGAGAATTTCAACTTGAAAATTTCCAAACTGTTGATTTGAATTTTATACTATCAAATTGATTGGACTTTTGAAAATCGATGATCTCGGATATTTTTTAGTAATTTTTAAATGTTCGCGGCGAACAGTTCGCCGATGACGAAAATTTTTGTTTTTAACAAATATCCGAAATTTGTTAATTTCTCAACCAAAACCTAAATTTTTTTCTGATACTTATTTTTATAAAGTCAAAATAACTTATGTACAGCATGTTAAGTTTCTGCTTCGCTTTTTCTTAGGTGATACAAATAACGGTTTCACTGTCGTGGGCCTTAGTTGATTTAGGTTTTTCTCGCCCCTGTCCGGAGTCCACTTGAAGGGCGCTCGGAGTGACAAAATAGATTTGTGCTCGTAATCTAAGCCTCAAGATCACTGTCAACGCTTCATAGATCTATCCATAAAAAAATTCGAGCGAGAATCAACCAAAACTGATTAGGGGGGAATAATAACATAATATTTTTTGTCAAAAACTAGAGTTTTAGCCCCAAATACACTTCCTTCTAAAAAAATACATTTCGCTTAAGATTTGAGCACATTTCACTAAAAATACATTTCACTCCTTCACGCCTAGGAAATAAAATTGGGTTGTTATTTAAATACATTTCACTCATTTTTTTAAATACATTTCACTATATTAAGAAAATACATTTCACTTTAAATACATTTCACTTCTTGTCCCTGACCACCGTTTGAAATATATTGAATTGGTTTTCACACGATTTCTACGTCAAAATCGAAAATTTTGAAAAAAGTTGAAAAACCGAAATTCCAGCATATCGGAAGAAATATTTTTTTCCTGAGGTGAATAAAATATATTTAAAACCAATAATGAAAAAAATATTTGAACAAAAATAATGCATTTTTTATTGATGATCGGAACCTTTTTTCAAAAAATTTTCATAATTTGTCGAATTCGAAAACTTCAATTCAAACTCAAAATTGTCTAAAATCAATATTTCGAAAATTCGGTAGTTAAAAAATTTGCCTGGATTACGAAACAATACTTTGATGATATATTGAAAAGAGTATATAAACCCAGTACAAAGTTTTTCATCAACAGCCCATATCCGTATCTGCCAAAATTTACCGAGGCTCCTAAGCGCTGCGGTGCATTTTGACAGATACCGATATAGGCTATTGATGAAAAATTTTTCACTGGATTGATATATCCTTCCCAATATACCATCAAAGTAATGATTCATAACCCAGGCAACTTTTGTAAGTAGCGATTTATTGCATTATGGTTTTTATGGAAATTTTGAGTTTTAATTAAACTTTTCGAATTCGAGAAATTATGAGAAATTTTGGATAAAAGTTCCAAACATAATAAAAATGCCTTATTTTCGTTTAAAATTTTTTTCAATATTTCTTTCAAATCAACGAAAAAACTCTACAAAATGGCTGCTTTAACTTTTCGACTTGTTGACTACATATTTTATATATGCTTTTTTATAAACCATATGACATAATTTAGTGATTTTGGTCAAAAATAATAAGAAATATTTTGAAAATGTTTCTCACTTCTTGCTCAAAAATTTTCAAACTAATTTCTTTGGAATCCTTAGCTGAAAATATTGAGAATGGCTACTTTACTATATTTAAATATGCTTTCGTATTGTTTCTTATACTCTGAATCATACTTTTTTGAATGAAAATACGGTTTGCGCGAAATAAAGTTAAGCCCTCTTAGTCAAGAATGAAGCAAAAATTATTTTACCGAGACTTGCGCAATTGGTAAGCCGACCTGTTGACCGTTTTATATGTATTTCATTTAACTCATGAAAAATATTTCTTTCGATGTGCTTAAATTTCGGGTTTTTCGACTTTTTTCAAAATTTTAAATTTTCGATTTTGACTTAAAAATCGTATGAATTTAAACTTAATACATTTTCAACGGTCGACAGGACAGTATTTTAGAGTTTCTCTATAATAAAAAATAGAAAATAAATTTTACTATAATTTAGACACGTAACTTACAAACGCGTGTTTTTGACTGTTTTTTCAAAAGACGATTTATAAAGCAAAAATAATCAATCTGAAGAAATTCAGATTAAAAAAAATAAGCTAAAAAGTGGCAACTTGTCTTCGAAAAAGATTTTATTCGAAAATTTTGAAGTGGCAAAAAGTTTCCCATCAAGACAAAAAAAATGAAAAAAGTGCTAATCTGTCAAAATGCACCGAGGCCCTTAATAGGGATGGACTTGATTTTTCATCAAGAGCCCATATCCGGATGTGTGTCTGACCACCGACGTCTTTCAAAAGTGTAGACTTGAGTTAATTCAAAATTACAGAATTGAAAGTTTCTACAAAACTTAACTCAGAAAATTTTCAAATTCTTCTTTGACTACAGCTAATGGGACCAGACGAACGGCGTTTCTGATTTAAATCAAAGAAAATTCTTGATATTCTTAAAACGTATTCAAAAAATCGCTATTTCAGGTCTTCGATTGTCACTTACCGAGCGCCTCTAAAAAAATTAAGCTATAGCATAAACTATTTTTGCTATTTTTATAGTTCAAACTTCATATTTTCGAGCTCATCTTCCTGTTTTAAGAAATTCGACAAGAAAAATTTGAAACGAAACTTCTCGAAATAATATCTGATGAACATAAAGAAATCGAAGAAATATCAGGTGAATGTTTAGTTTGTGTTTTGAAGAACCATATTAACTCACTAACATATTCGCATTATATAATTGCAAATGTCATAACAAGTGATAAATAGAGGATCCATACGAAGCCAAAATATCCATTTTTCTTGCAAATGATTAAATTTTTCAAATGCTATTGTAATTAACAAATAGGATAATTTATGTAAGCGAGAGTAAAAATCACTTAATGGATACTAATTAAAGCAATACATAATGAATTTTATAACTTTTTCTACATGACGAAATTTATTCACCTAAGGGCGAATACTTTCACAACTTTCATTTTGTATGATAGATATATTCAGTAGGTGTAATTTTCTTGTTTTTTTTCACATTTTGAATTTTAAAGTAAAGTCAATCAGATGAAAAAACTTCCGGTCTGAAAAAATAAATGTTTTCGAATGAAAAACGAGACATTAAACATACGAAGTTTTCAAAGGTAAATTACAAATTTGAAAAAAATTACAAATTTTTAAATAAATCGATTCAAAATTTGCAATAAATTAACAAACATTCGAATTTTCGAACAAATTATCGAAAATTTGATAAAAAATTATAAATCTCGAACGTCGATGTTTTGCTGCATCACAGAAAATAAAATAGGGTGAGTTCATTGAATTCGATGCGAAAATAAAAAATTCAACCACAAGATTATTAAACGCCAGCCTATCAGCATGCGTCTGCTCAGTTACAATCTGAAGCTTACTTTAAATTAATAACTTTATTTCAATATTTTTATTTTAGTTTTGGGAAACTCCAACTACAACGCGTCATTGTTTGACTTTCGTAAGTTAAAGTGTTTTAAAAACTTTAAAGGTCAAAAAAAAATTTTCTATCCGAACAAAATATAAAATCTGCTTGTTGGTTTGCACGGCAAAGATGAATTTGGCCAAATATTTTTTAACTATCATCAAATTGTAGCACGTTGAAAATATAATTCCCACTTCGATGACGAATTTCAAAAAAATTTCGAAATCTTATTAACACGTTGAATGATATTTTTTATGTTCTATATTTATTTATGACTCAAGAATTTTTAAGCGAAAGACAGCCAGTCCTATATATGTATGATACACACATATGAGATAAGAATGCTCGGGTTGATTTTCCATTTGTTTAAAAACTTTCTGATTAAGAATAAGTGTCACGTGAGCAATCTCTCATATTCTAGAAAAAAGTTAATGACCTATTCTGGTTAATTTTTACTAAAAATAAAAGCGCAATTTTGTATCTTTAACATTTGTATCAAAACCGATATGCAAATACGACTATTTTCATCGCTTATTTTTTCGTTGGCGTTTTTTCCTAGCTTTTGCTAGAAAATTGCGTAGGCGTTAAAACTATCTTGTGAACGAGCAAAATATGGGTGCGTTGATATCAAAAACATTGTCAGAAATACACTTTTATTATTTAATTGTACGGTTAACTCGGTGCGCGGCAATCCGCTGCGCCAACTTTTACTCATCGTATCCTATCATTTTTGTGAGGAAAACAAAATCTGAGCCAACTAGAGACGCGTTTTCAACCGACGCTTTAAGGGAGTGGGTATCGCTGATTTGAGCCTCTTCCAAGGTCATTTCCCGCCAAACAAGCAAAGTGATATTCCAAAAACATTTGTAACTAACAAAAACCAACCTTCGTGGTAATTTTGAACTCAACAGTAATCTGATACGATCCCACCTACGCCGACACCTACGCTTTTAAAAGCTTTTTAAAAAGACACGCAGTTCGTAGCTACTCCTTCAATTTTCATCATTTTTTATAATTTTTTGTGTCAGGCTCCTGAGAAGCCTTAAAAATAATACAAAAGCGCTTTCAAAATTTTGGAATGGTCAGTTTGGGAGGCTCAGGCAAAATCTATCTCCTCCACCAGTTTGAGAGATAAAGATTATCATTTGAAATAGCCTGAATAAGGCTCAATTTTTTTTAACTTATATGCGTCACGGAGTTAAAATATGAAATCTCAATAAAAATGTTTAATAAAATCTAACAATTTTATATTCAGAATATTTAAACTACGACGTTCTACCATCAACTT
Source organism: Oikopleura vanhoeffeni (assembly GCA_004367855.1). Lineage (NCBI taxonomy): Eukaryota > Metazoa > Chordata > Appendicularia > Copelata > Oikopleuridae > Oikopleura > Oikopleura vanhoeffeni. Next base: position 690,743 of record SCLH01000181.1, read on the forward strand.
TGCGATATTTTGGATTTAAAGAATATTTTTCGGCAGTAGCTAATACCGGTAGTATTCAAAATGGAATAGGGCCACCACTAGGAGCGGTAGAAGTGTTTATGGGATGCGGAAAAGTCAACTCCAACGTCCTCAAAATGGGAGCTGTTGCTACTCCGGCAGAACTATTTGATCCAAGAAATTATCCCTTTAATGAACAAACCCATGCAAAAGCAGTAAGAAACTTTTATGCTTACCACAGCACTTCTACTGATGGGCGACCGATTGGATTTAGTAAAACATCAACGATCAAATAAGGTTTATGGGATGTTTATGATTACTCAGATGAAAGAAAATTAAGTGCGTTAACAACACACAGTAGCGTCAATTTAGGGAGATGTGGATCTGTTGACACAAAACCAGCTGACTTCTTAACATCTTACAAAATAGTATTTTACTTCAGATGATTTGTTCTGTTCACTTTATTTAGATCTTTTATATTTTAAATGAGAAGACAATAAACAAAATTTAGCTGAGCAAGCGTTTTAAGTCTAGAAGCAATGTATCTTATAATTACACAGCCAACCGTACGGCTCTGCGCAACCGGAATCCGGTTACTGTATAGACATTCCATTTGATCATCAAAGCAGGCAGTCTTGCACTGTATAATTACGGATTCTTGTTCGTCGTGACATTCCAGGGCACATTTTACCGATTTGTCGGTACACTCGTGGTCACAAATGTCACCGATCTCAGGATCGGTACATGACGCGTTGTAGTTTCCCAAAACTAAAATAAAAATATTTAAATAATGTTATATTTTCGCAAGCAAGGGAAGCTTCAGATTTTAACTGATCATATGAATGCTGATAGGCTGGCGTTCAAAAATCTTGGGGTTGAATTTTATATTATGGAATCATTCGGTTGAGTTACGTCATTTAATTTTCTGTGATGCATCCCCGATTTACAAAGTAAAAATAATCGATCGGAAAAATTATCAGATTTAAAAAAGTAAGCTCGAAAGTGACAACTTTTGTTAACGAAAAGTTTTTTACTGAAAATTTTGAAGAAGCAAAAGAAAGAAAGGGCAAATCTGTCAAATAGCACCGAGGCCTTTAAATAAAATCATTTTTCATGGGAAATCGAATAATAAAGTTCAATCGGAAATTGTACAGATCGGATTTTTTTTTTATAATTGTCATTTTGAATCGTCAATAATACTGGGAACAGTTCAAATAGTTCAGAACGTCACTTTCAATACCAGTTTCGCGTTTGACGCCCGATCCAATTTTTCTTATACTGTGGTGTATTTCATGTTGAACATTTAATAAATTACGATTTAAAAAAATTGGATCGGGCGTCAAACGGGAACTTGAAATTTTGAAAAATGAATTCTTTGTCAGTTACTTTTATAGCTCGAAATTAAGAAAATGTTTTTGTTCTTGCGCGGTTCCAGAAACATGATAGTTGCGAATATTTTGGTACTACTGAAAATTTTATACGATGAGCTTGAGCTCAAAAAATAATTTTCAAACTTTGATCCTTGGAGTTAAGACCCGAATTTTAACGTCGGGCGATATCATTTTTTTCTAAATAGCCTCACAAATGTTTTGTATGCATAAATATCAATTCATGTTTACAATGAAAAACAAATCCGACTTTTAGTGGCAAAAATGGCCAAAAAAAAACACTTTTCGTTATTTTTGAAGGACTTTTCGGGTGAAAATGGAAACGACGATATCAATTTTTTTGTTATAAAAATATACAATATCTGTGACAAAATAACATTGTTTTTAAATACATATAGGTTTTCTTTATTGTATATTAATTTCGACGTTTTAAGTCATCTTTCAGTACAGTATATAATCAAATGATAAATAAAATGTGAAAAACATTTACGAAACGAGTTCTAGAGAATTAAAGGAAATTTCAACAACAAGGTAAACAAAATGGGCAACCTTTTATAAGTCGGTTGTGATAGCCCATTTTTGGCTATCACAACCGACTTATAAAAGGTTGCCTATTTTGTTTACCTTGTTGTTGAAATTTCCTCAAATTCTCTAGAACTCGTTTCGTAAATGTATTTCACATTTTATTTATCATTTGATTATATACTGTACTGAAAGATGACTTAAAACGTCGAAATTGTTTTTAAATAAGGCGAAAAAAAATACGACTTTCAAAAAAAATTTTTGCTCGTGGTTAACTCAAATTATCAGTTGGTCGAACATGCTATAAAAAATCAGAAGTAAAATGTGTTCCAGAGATTACGAACTACTATTCCTGAGGTTTTTATAAGATTGTTATAAAGAAATAAAAAGTTATAAGCCTTCGAAAAAGCCTTTCCAGCCAATACAACCCCGTTAAGGGAGTGGGCGTCAATACACCAGCTTCAAGTATAATACAGTATTATTTTAGTATTATTTATACTTTTTGATAGATCTACATTTTTATGGAGAATTTTCAGCCAAGTTTTTTCACTTATAATTTTTTTGGGTTTTGAGATTTTTTCACAGAAAAGTCCGTTTTTCGGAGGTTGAAATTAACGGTAAATAAAAAAGGAATTAAAATGGAAGGTTTTTCGATCAAGAAATATTTCATAACTTTTAATTTTGCGAATAAACTCTGAGTTTGAAACGTTAATTTGAAGCTTTTTCTCAAATTTTTTGTAAAATTAACGTTTTCAATCTCATTTCTTAATTGAATTGAATTTTCTTCCAAATTCTTGAAAACCTCTATTAGTAACTCTGCAGAAATTTCGTGATTTTTTAGTGTGAAAGGTCTTTCCAGATACATAAGAACATAGTATAAGAACATTATTTAAATTTTATCCTTATTCTGCTCTAGCGCTCTCTCAATTTTACAAAAAAAGTGTAAAAAATGTAGTCACTTCAGAACTGCGAACTTCACCTATTTGGGCTACACAGACCATAATTTCCAGCGCAAAATATTTGAAAACTCTGGAAGCTAACCTTTTGCAGCCAGAAGTGTTTTTTGTGACAAAGCGAAAAAATCGCAAATAATTCAACTAGCTTCAAGATATCTCCCAAATACAGAAGTTTTGAATAGAAAATCAATCTTTAAGATTTGTAGCTTATGCTGCCAATGATGATTATCCTCTCGATATCTCACAATTTAAATATTTGTTTAATTCTACAAAGAACTGGATATTTATTTAGGCTGTCCAGAACAGGATAAAAATAAACAATTACTTTGAAAGAACATCAAACAGGGGGGGGCAATATCGACGAAAGTTTCTTGCCAAAAAATTTAGGCGATATTGGGCATTTTTGGCGATATAAGCACTTTTGGCAATATATGGGTAGAGAAATATAATTTTTTCTTTAGAAATGAAAATAAGCGTAGGCATTCGAAATTACGTTATATGTCGATTATTTTTTTAATTTTATAAGAGTTTTTACAATAAGTTTGAATGAAGTGTATCACCAAAATGCGTAGAATTAAGAACTCTACCAAACGCATTCAAGTTGCAAAAAGTAAATTTGGGACATTCAATCTTGCGAATGACGTCATTCATGACGCCCACAAGTAATTTGTAATATAAATTAGACGAAAATTCGGCGATATTGTGCATTTTCGGTGATTTTGGCACTAAAAGTATTTAGCTGAAAATCGTAAAATTGTGTAGGTTTTTGAGGCGATTTCGGCAAATTCGGCGATATTGGGCCGGCGATATCAGCCCTCCCTGTATTTTTTTGAATATATTTTGATAACAAAATATCAGAAATTTTAGAAATAAGTGTAACAAAATTCCAAGTTCTGGAAAGTTCATTTTTAAGGTCACCTCAGCAATTGTTAAAGACAATCAATTGGTGAACGGAAATGGTGTAATAACAAACGTAGTGAAAATATAACTTTTTATTTTTTATAAAATATATAAGACAATTTCTATAATATAATTAACATATATAGGATGAAATTTGTATGAGATGAAATTATTACCATGCCAAACGGATACGATACCCCGCAAGGCTTCCTCATTTCACCTGTTCAAAAATCACCTGTGATAAGTGAGTTTTAAAGTGAGCGCCACCCTGACCAGCCGTCACTCAGCGCCTCGCATATCATTTTTTTTTGAATTGAAAACCAGGAATCAGTTATACGGATCCGAAAAATAATATCTCAAAACTCAGAATACCTAAAATTGATTGTATTCATAAAGCCACTAATAAAAGACGTTTTGTCACAGTTTTTTATAGACGTCGAGTATACAAATTAATGCTTTTGATGAAAAATGGAATATCAGAAAAGCAGAAGCAATCAAAGAAGACATTAATGCCATTTTAAAACAGGGCGAAGATAACCCAATCAACGAATCAGTACCAGCCTTAACTACGTGGTTTAAATATTAACTGCAGAATGTGAACAGTGAGTTTTCTTAGTGGCGCTAGAGAGAGAAACCAATGCGGTCTGTCACCGTGAATATCTGGAGTAGTGAATTTTTAAGGGAGAGGGGGTCGTCGCTTAAACGCTGAAAACCGGGGTCTTCAAATTGAAAAAGACTATCAGCCAATAGCTGAAAAAGTACAAATTGTTCAATCAAATATTACTTCATGTTGATATATTGAAAAAACTTTTCATATTTAAAATAAACGAATGGGACGGATGGTACAATCAGAAACAAGCTTACAAAACTGACGGACTTATTTTTGAAAATGTATCTTCTTCCCGAGTTTTTAATGCATAACATCGATTTATGACTCAAATTAACCGGACAGAAATTGAGCAGTTCGCCATAAAGCGTTTTGAAAAAATCTTGGATTTCGTTTCAGAATCATCAAAAAACAGTATTTTGAGGGTCTTTAATGAAAATGCATTTCCTCACTTTTGAAACTTACACATTCAAAACCCACATGAATGTGTAGGTGAAGAGTCCGTTTAGTTGACCAAAAATGTTTCGTCCAAATAATTTTGTTTTTCAATAAATCGTGTTTAAAATTAAGAAAAATGAATAAATTTCAACTTATTCCAAATAAAATATTTATAAAAACCATCAAAAAGTGCTTTCCCGACCATGTTTCAAAATTAAACAAGTACCCAAAATTAAACGAGTACCCAATTCAGTGCGCGGCGATCTGCTTCGCAAACTATGACTCATCGTCTCCTATGATTTTGTAAGAAAAGCTAAATAGGAGCCAATCAGAGACGTGTTAGATTCCACGCTTTTAGCGGTGGGCCCCGACTGGATGGTAGTTGTCTATATTGTCATGAAAAAGGGCATTGCAATACAAGTCGAGAATGTTTTTTTGGCTTTATTTACCGACGACTACCCCTATAAAATCCGTACGGCTTTGTTGAGTGAGATTAGGTCCTTGTGAATTATACCTACTGAAGTCTATTCTCCATGCCGAAAGTTGATGGATGACGTTCTTACCATTCCCAATTACCACCTGGTTAACTGCGGTTTAACATGAGTCACTCGGCTCTTCTAAGGTTGTTTTTTTAGGTGCGACAGATTTGACTGAGTCATCACAAACGAACCGTATGAAATATCACAAAACGGTTCGTTTAATTAAACTGGAAACTAAAAAAACTTTGAAAGTCTTCTTTCCGGGTTAACCGGTAATTCATGGTTTTAACCGGTTATTTGCGATCACTCCTAAATAAAACAGTTTATTATTACACACAAGTACCTGCAAAACATGTTATATTGTTTAAATTTAATGGGAAATTCTCTGATAACGAAAATTCCGATATTCGGGATAAGACAACTTGCGATTCAGGAGAAATAATGACTCATCATCAAAGAATGAAATTTTGCGATTCTTAAAATATCAAGATAACTTGATTTTTGGAATTCTTTTTTGAGCCATTAGTCTCAGAATTTCTTTCAATTTTATTTTCACATACTGTGTCATTTCTAGTCATTTGAAAATCTCAAATTTCGAAAAGAATTTCAACAAAATCTCGAAAAATTTTCGACAAAAAAATCTAAAAACTTTGGCTCAACCTTTTTTAGTTTACAGTTTCATGCAAAAAACTGTTTTTTGGTTTCTCAAACGGTTCGTTTTTGGTAACACAGTGATATCTGTCGCACTTAAAAAAAATACCGAAGTTGAAAGAGTCAAAGTTAATTAAGCTTTGATCTGACAACTTTGAGATTGTTTTAAATTTGCGAAATTGTTTGGTACCAAATTTATTCGGATGTTAACCATTTTGCACTCCGTTACCACGCAGGGCCGGGATCTTGACCAAAGTGTGAAAGGGGGATATGGATCGCATGGAAAATAAAGATTCCTTAAAAAAAGATATGAACAATTTTGTATTCTAAGTATGAGTCATTTACAAACACTTCCTTTTAAACTGGGTGATGTTCTCACCGCACAATCTACTCGGTGGAGGCACTGCAAGAAACGTGTTAAAAACGCGACTCTGATTGGCTCCAATATTGCTTTCCTTACAAAATGATAGGAAACGATGACTCATAGTTTGTGACGAACGTCGCTGCCCCCGATTTTTAAATCTGATTTAAACATATAAAAATCTAATGAACAATCATTTGATTTTTTCATCGATTTTATCGTATAAGGGAAACTTACGCTGCGGCAAGAACTTAGGCACGCCCGCGCAAACGATAGGCGTTTTTTCAAACATTTTCAACCAAAAGATAGGCGTTTTTATAAGCAAGAATAAAGAGATAAATCCCATTCAATTGCTTGAATCAATTCCGCCGTTATTACTTTTCCTTAGACGCAATAATTTAATTGGTGATATATTCTATCAGATAAATTTTAACTAAGGCAGTCACAGAGAATTGTAACTATCACTTTGGCGCCCTACGGTGAGCAAACAACTGATCATAGCTTTGAGACCATCACCAATTGTTTTTTTGGCTGATTCAATACTATATAAAATTAATAGGGAAATTTTTTGGCTGACAGTACCTCTTTGACCCAGTTTTTAAACATACAAATTTAGGCGAAAAAATGTGTATTTCGAAATTTCTGATAAGTCAATTTTGAAAATACGATTTTACTGAAATAAAACGAAAAATTAAAAATGTTTGTAACGAATAAGGGATATAATTGTTTAAATTCAGACGTGAAAGAATAAATTGACTATTTTTCTGCAAAAACTGATTCTTTATTTGCAATTTTGATCCGGTTGCGCAGAGCCGTACGGGTGGCTGTGTAATTTTTTAGATGCATTGCTTCTAGAATTAAAACGCTTGCTCAGCCATTTTTTAGTTTGTCTTTCTTTTTGAACTATAAGAGATCGAGATAAAGGGAACAGAATAAATTATCGGTAGTAAAAAACTATTTTGTAAGATGAATAGAAATCAGAATACATAGAAGTTAAAGATCCGTGAGCAGATCCACATCTCCATAAATTGGAGCCACGCCATGTTGTGTGCGCACTTAATTTTGATTCGTCTGACAAATCATAAGCATCTGTTTCATATAAATAGACCGTTGATGTTTTACTAAATCCAATCGCTTCATGTGGCTGTAGTGAGCTTCCAGTGCTGTAGTAAGCATAAAAGTTTCTAACTGGTTTTGCTCTCGTTAGTACTTTATAGGGATAATATCTTTGATCAAACAGTTCTGTTGGAGTAGCAACAGCTCCCATTTTGAGGACGGTAGAGTTGACTCTTCCGCATCCAATAAACACTTCTACCGCTCCTAGTGGTGGCTTCATTTCATTTTTAATACTACCGTAATAACCTACTGCCGAAAAATATTCTCTGAATCCCAAAGATCGCAATATTGAAGGTTGAACATCGTAGTTTATATCTTCTGAATAATACATTGTTAGATTTCATTAAACATTCTTATTGAGATTTTGTATTTTAACTCCGTGGCGCATATAAGTGAAATTCCAAATTAAACCCTATACCGTATAGGCTATACGAGCTATTTCAAATAATAAAAATAATTCTATGACCTCAAATTTTGAAGTTGGGACCGCTTCACTATCCGATAGTATACCGCATACGAATTTCATCGATAATGTTTTTCGTTTTTTTTTTAACCTATATTTAACCCTTGTTAGCATATAAAAAAGTTCTGCCAAGGCACCAAAGCCAATTGTGGCTCTACTTTAAATGTTGTCAACAGAAAGCGTAAGGCAGTTGGAATTTCAATTTTTTCTGCGTAAGAAAGTTGAATGGTAATATTTTTGCATCCGACATTTTATATTCTAGAATTTCAATTTTTAGTTCTGGAAAATATAGTGATAAAAGCAAGGTATACCCCATTCACGTGAAGACGGTCACAGTTGTCTTCACAAGTTACATTTCTGTCTCGAAACTATGCACAAAGTATCTGACCTACGTTTATTGTTTTGTCCGCTTTGATTTATATCTCATAAATCAAAAATAATTTATAAATAAGTCAAAAATTTTGATGAAAATCATTATTTTTGATAAAAAATATTTATTTTTCCCTGATTGAAAACAGATTATTAACCTTTATTTATTATTATTTTTCAAATTAAATTATGGTGGAGTTGAAGTACAAACTGTGTAACAATTTTTGATTGCTTAAATTCACTTTTATAATAATTAATTTCTCCATGGGATACTTGAAATTTAAAATTTCACTTCCGAAAAAAAATACCTACCCCTAGATACCAATAAATTTTTATTTCAACTGTTATGCATGTTATGACACAAAACACTTTCCTAAAAACTGGCTAATCTCACATTTGTATTTTATGTATAGTTCCGAAATATTTTTTCAGGAAGTGAAACATAGGCGAAAAATGTCAATAAATCAACACCCCGTAATACTGGAACTAAACATTTGAAAAAAATTTCAATTATTTTTTGAGAACTGAATCAGAATTCTCTATAATGTGTTTGAAAGAAAACATTCTACAATCCCGTTTTTGCCTTTTTGAATGATTTTAGGTATGTTTGAGCCACAATTGTGGCTCTGTGCTCACAAGGGTTAAGTGTAGATAAAATTGTAGGTGGTAAATATTTATTATTCGAAACAGAAATTTCTAGAATCTGTTTTAAATGTATACGAAATTTTATGTTTGCATTTACTACTATCCACTCGGGGCCAACCGCTAAAAGCGTCGGTTGAAAACGCGTCTCTGATTGGCTCAGATTTTGCTATCCTCACAAAATGAAAGGAGACGACGATTAATAGTTTGCGCAACGGATCGCCGCGCACCGAGTTGACCGCACAATTAAATAATTAAACTGTATTTCTGAGAAAGTGCGTAATATCAACGCACTCATATTTAAGTATTATTCATTTTTATCCGTTTATAAGAAAGGTTTAACGCCTACGCAATTTTCATAGCAAAAGCTGACGAAAAAACTAATCCATGAAAATAGTTTAATTAGCATATCGGTTTCGATACAAATGTTTCAGATACAAAATTGATCTTTTATTCTCAGTAAAAATTAACCACAAAAAGAAATTTAACTTTTTTCTAAAACGGCCCGTCTGAGAGATGTGTCACGTCACACTTATTTTTCATCAGAATTTTTTTAACAAAAACAACCCGAGCTTTAATATTAAATATGTGCACCATAGTTAGATAGGACTGGCAGTCTTTCGCTGACAAATTCTTGAGTCATGAATAAATGTACCACATAAAAAATATCATTCAAAGTGTTAATACAATTTTGAAATTTTATTTTTTTGGATCAATTTTGAGCAAAAATGTCAGACAATTACAAAAACTGATTCATCGTAGTGGAAATAATATTTCGAACGATCTACAATGGATTTTACATTTTTGGTCGACAAAATTTCTCGTCGACATTTTCCAAAATCACGAAATACAATTTTTATGTGTATAAAATTTTTGGTCGACATTTGGATTTCTTAAAATTTTAGCCCGAGAACTTGTTTTGTCCCTACTATACTTCGCTTAGGTGAGTGAGGAAAGCACGGGCGTGTTTTCCGTACCCAAATTGGTTTGCATTTATTTTTTTTATTTAGGTTAATTTGGGAACGGAACGCAGGGGCGTGCTTAGCGTACCCAAATTGGTTTGAATGAAAAATATGTTGTAAAAAACGCAACTTCATGATTAAACGTCATGAGGGTGGTTAAGGAATTCCACCGAATGCACTGGAGCAGAATTTTTTGTTAACTAATGCCGCATAAGTAGAGTCAGTACCGGGAGACTTATCTGCAAAACTAAACACCTCAGTACGGATTTTTTGAGTTTTTCTAACGCGATCGGTTAAATAACAACAAAAAATCAACCTTTATAGCGCGTTTTTAAGTCCGAAAGGTTGTTTTTTATACTCAAACTGTGGCCACTTGGAGGCCCCAATCTACTTTCAAAATTGAAAGTGTATTTCAGAGGTCAACGTCTCATACACTTGAGAGCAGGGATCATACAATACAATTAAGTTAAAAGGTGGTGTAAGTGATTTTTTAGGATTTTTGAGGCTCCATATCATTTGGACCATATGGCGTAATAAATTGAGATGAACCATTTCTAAGGCACAAAAATGGAAGATTTATCTTTTATCTCTGGATTCAATTTGACCAGTGAGTACCAAATCGATCAATCATCTAGTTGACCGCAGTAAATCACGTGTACCTCGCTATTTTTTAATGACACAAGGATGCCAGAGCTTATATTGGAAAGTTTTGGAAATTGGTGAGAATGTGAGATATTT
>SCLH01000181.1:705565-717374 GCA_004367855.1 Oikopleura vanhoeffeni
GATGATCATATATATGTGACTTTGAAAATATTATCTCTAAAATTGAGAGAGGAGATTAGGTTTTGAAAAGTGTAAATTTGAAGCGTATAAAAACGATTATGCGTAATTACGAGCAACCCTTATATAAATGCAATGGTATCAGATCATACAGCTACGAACGTTATTATTTCGGTAATTTTGAAGGATAAATGAATTTGATACCTAAAAAATCAAGAGATCAAGACAATTTTCAGATTGTAAAATCTCCCGCGCCGTTACCGGCGGATCCTATAATAATTGATATTGATTGTTACACTAAATCGACAGTTTTTCATTCAATGTTATCATTTGACTTAGAATTTGGATAACTTTTTTGAATTAACTCGCAAAGTCAATTACAAAACCCTGTTTTTCGCGTTATTTGCGACTAAAACCTCCTTAAGTTAACAGTACTACGAGTTCAAAAAATATGGACTGACTATACAATTCCCTTAACTCAGCTATTTTTATTCCGCAAAAATGAACCAATCAGATACAGGTATTTCGGATATTGAACAATCACCATGGAGTATTTTTGCGGAATAAAAAGAATGCTGTAAACGAGAAATCTCAGGCTGTATATTTTGGGTTCAGGTTTAACAAATGATGCTCACGTTTAACATCAAATTATACTTACTCTCATATACAGTCATTTTGCGCACCTGAAGGGGGTACTGGTCGTTGGTTTTATGAGGCATTTGGAGCTTTGAAAATGGTCCAAATTGATTTGAGATGATAGCCAAGTTTACCGACCAAATTATAAATAATTTTTTTTTCGAAATTTTCGTGTTTTCTTTTTTTTCGAAGTATTTTTTTCAAAATGAAGTTCAAAAATAACTGTCGAAAAAATCGAAGCACATTTTTTAGGGAAATATTTTCACGTGTTCTTCAAAAATTTATATTTTAAGTTTGTGGTCAAAGTTCTAAAAAAAGCTTCCAGAGGAGTTTTCATTTGTTCTGTGCTAGTGTTTGCTGGAATTTGAGTGGATTCCGAAATATAACCCTGGAGGAGATAGATTTTTGGTGAAAAAAATTCTTAAAATCGGTAGTTTTCTGCGATTTCTAGAAAAACTGAAGTGATTTTTGAAAAACGCTTCTAGAGGACCTAAGATAAGTCATACGGGATATGTTATAATTTGAGCTGCTTCTAAAAAAACCCTGGAGGAGTTAGATTTTGAGTTTGGTCGAGGGACACCTTGTACTGGTAACGTATCTCAATGATTGTATCGGAACAAAACATTGACCAATGGTTTTGACAAGATTAAGGGTAGATCTACAACATGGCTAATCTTATTTGTCCCATAGTTTCCCGGTTAGGCTGATTTCTCATCGAGAATAGTCAATTTCAGCAACCAGTCCCCCCTTAAGCCCGATTTCTAGTTCAAATTCACAAATTTTTCGTTAGTGAGTTAAGGGGGGTTAACTGCATATAAATAAATAATTTAAAATATACTTACATATGCGATTTTCTCAGCATGAATGTCTTCGCACATTTCACATTCGTATTCTGGGCATGGGCAGCCATTTGGACATAACAAATGACATGGGCAGTCTTAAAAGAAAAATTTACTTACTTAATAATAAATATTTCCATACTTAAACCGCATATTTCTTGATTTTTACGACAGTGTCTCCTACAGGCGCGGCCGCGGTGGCTATTACAATTTGCTGCGCATTCGACATTATCTTGGTGGCAACCGATAAAGCACATATCACCTTGATCATCACTAGGGATTAAAAGAGAGAAAGTTTTAACAAATAACTTTTTTTAATTAAAAAGGTTTGAAAGAAAATTAAATTTTCACAAATTTTTTTAACAAATAAACAATGTTTTCACAATACAAAACATGTATCAACAGAAATAAATTTCTTAAAAATTGAAATAATTTTCAACAAATAGAACATTTTTTAGCAAGTAATAATATTTTTTAACAAAATCAAAGAATTTTAACATATAAAATTAGGTTTTAACGAATAGAATATTTTTCATTTAATAAAGATATCTTTTTACAAAATTAAACATTTAAAAAAAATTCAAACAATTAAAATATTAGACAAAATAGATATTATTTAACAACAAAATTTTTTTTGACTGAACCCACATTGAAAGCTAAAAACTCTCATTCTAAAAATTGCTTCAAGAGATCAGTCAATTAACTTTATCCAAAAAATACCCCGATTGACATTCATCCCTTGCAAAAAGTCAACATTCGTGATCAGCGGACAATTTAACATTATATATAAGCTCAAATCTTTAGTAATAAAAACTGCATGACTTCGGACAACCTAAAGATAGAGAAAAACACCGATCATTTTGAATAAAAATGTTTTCGGAAGAAGTTGACTTATTAAAAATAGAGATCGCAAGTCACTTTGGCCAGATATGCCCAGCGCTGATTATGTTTGTTAATGGAGTCCCCTCGCGAAATTGAAGTCTCTGAAAATTTGACCAAAAGCTAATCAAGCAAACAAAATAACAAACTAAACGTAAAAGTTTAAAAACATAGTTTTCTTCATTTTTATTTATTTATCAAATTTGTCACGCTCTGATTGGTAGCTCATTGCACACGTGATCAGGGGGCGTGTTTTTTATTTCCGACGCTATCTTCATCCAAAATATTTTCAAATGATGCGTTTCCCTCGACGAAGGCTTTCAAAAAATGAAGTACAAGTAAACAAGTATAAATATTAAGGATTATATCATATAATTTATATGATATAATGATATTATTTATGAGGTGGTATTAATTCATCAAAAATCTTAATTCATTTGAAAAATATATTTTTTTTCAGATTTTTTTATGGCCATATTATATGGCCCATATATGTTTAAATTTCACGGTCAAAACGCTCCTCTTAACCATTTTTTCTTAAAATTTCTAATACGGGGGAATTAACCTTTTTTTGATAAATTAACCTTTTTTTGATGAATAAAGATTTTTGATGAATAAATACCACTTCATTTTTTATATCTCAAAATACAATGAACATATATCTTATTATATGATTCATATAACAGTTAATCTTGAATTCAATTTATTTCATATCTAACTTGAACCTGACACGATTATCTTTGATTCTGACAAGCGAAATTTGTACTTATCAGATACAGTACATATCCTGAAAAACATTTAAGTTTCTCACGCCTTATATAATAAAAAAAAGTTTAATCTAAAAAACGAATAATTTCATTCATTTTGTAGTATTTTAGTGAACGATAGCTTGGTCAAATTCATGCACGGATGCATTCTCATAGGTAACTTTGACAAAAATTATCATCTTCGTCCTCCATTTTTTATGTCATAATTATCTCAAAAGGTAAATTATATAAAAATTCCGTTCAAGACCAAACTTCCGTTTATTTGTAGCTTATTTGCTCGAACATAAAAACTTTCGATAAAATCTTCTTATACTTCCCTTTGATAAATTCTGAGCTAATTTTCTCCAAATTTTGAGTTTATATCGATTACTGGGACATTTAAGCTATATTTTTAGCCTCATCGTTTATATTATTCGGCTTTTAAAGACGACTCATCCGATCAAGTTCGTAGAAAGCTTAAACTGAGCAAAAATGATAAGTTATTGTGCAAATGAAAAAAAAGTCTGAATCGGATTATTTTTGATTTTTTTCTAAGATTACTGAAATTGTTTAATTATCAGTTGTTTAACACAAATTGAAAACAATGGTATGATTCGGACTTAATTAAGGCTCGACTACTATTGTGAGTAACCTTATCGACCCAACTCGATAACTATTACATTAACTTCATTACTTCATTTTATTTAAACTCAGACAAAAATTTATTTACCTATGATGAGTGCAACTTTCGTTGTAAAATCGCATGTCATATCCCATTCCAAGAGTGAAAACATAAAACAGCGATGAATATCTCATTTTTTTATGATACTGTATTTTAATACTCTCTAAACTTAATTATTGAATAAAATGAATCGTGGTTACCGTCAAAATTATGATTCTTTGATAAAATATTGATATTTACCTTTTTATCTTTAAGGAAAATCCTAATTAGGCTTTAAGCTAACGTTAGCACCGTCGATTTTGAAGATTTACCACGAAGTCGCGGGGTGGACAGTAAAATGAAGACTTTGTAGATTGTCGACTTTGTAAAATGTCGACTTTTTCGGAAAGTTAATAACACCCATGCACAACGTCGACTTTTCCATTAAAACGAAAGAAAAAGTCGACAATTATTTTATGGTGTGTTGAACAAATTTTTTATAGAAGTTTATAACAAAAAGTTGGTAAATAAAAGTTAATAACAAAAAGTTAATAACAAAAAGTTAATAACAAAAAGTTAATAACAAAAAGTTCACAAAAAGAAGAATGGTTCTTAAAAGAGATTCGGTCCAAATATGAAAGCCTGTTTTTACCATAAAAAACTGTTGTCAAGTTTAAGTTACACCCTGAGGAGGGCAAAAAATTTTATTTTGAATCGGAATTCATTCGGCATTTGAAAATGACTCATCTGGTTTGGTTTCTAGTTAATAATAACATAAAAAAAATTGGTCCGAATCAAATTATTTCCTTATTTTTTTAAAGATAACTGAAATTATTGGATTATAGACTATTCAATTTTGACGAAAAAATTTAGACAAAAAAATAAATTTTGAATCAGAATTCATTCGGCATTTGAAAATATCTCATCAGATTTAGTTTCTAGATAGCTCAAGCTGAGCACAAAAAGCCAGTGAATAATAACATCATAAAAAAATGGTTAGAATCACATTATTTTATAATTTTTTTTCTGACATAATTGAAATTATTTAACTATAATTTATGCATGAGTGGAACAAAATAGTTTATATTTTTTCTAGTATCCGTCAATAACAATAATTTAATCTTAAAAGTGATGAAATAATATTTAGGGTTAGGATTGATACCTACACGAATCACCTACGCAAAAAATAATTTTATTTTTTCAAAATTTCAAAAAAAAATATTTTTATTTTTTCAAAAACTTTTGATTGACCTCAACCGACCCTGACCCTTGGGTTGATGTGACCTCAGGCAATTTTTCTTGATCCAAATTGTCTGAATCCGAAGAGATATCGTGCATATCTTCTCGCATTCGGCTAGAATCGGTCTGATCCATCTGGTTAGCATCAAAAATACAAGCAATGACTTCACCTAGCTTTTAATTGATTTTAACTATGTTAAAAGGCTTTAAAATCAAAGTTTAAATACTTTTTAGAAAGCTTCAAACATTTCCAAACTGAAATTGGCAAAATTAAAATTTTGCCATTTCTAGAAATTTCAGAAAATCGAAATGTTCAATTTTCAAAAATTTCAACTTTTAAATTTTGAGAAAAATTTATTTTCTTTATGCATAAAACACATATAACTCAGGAAAACATCAAGTAAACACTTTTTGATCAACTTTGCCTAAACTAAAAAATCTCGAGGATGACGAATCCGAGCTCAAAATCAAATTTTCAAATATGTAAATCTAAAATTTTACCGAAAACCAAAATATTCTAACTTGATATTTTCACGCTTTTCAAACTTTAAAATGCTATCTGCGGAAAAATCCAGCCAAAAATTCTTAATCTGCGTCATCTGTTAAAAATATCCTCATTTTCTTAAAATTTAACCCGATTATTTGCTCATGCGCATAAATTGATTTCAAGCACCTGGCTCAGCTACTTTAAAGCCAAACTGACAAATAATGAAAATTCGCGCCATAAAAATACCTGCGCTAAAGATGCTCTCTAGCGCTGCTCACATACGACACCGTGCTCGCCACGATGGCCAACACGATCTCTATATAAACTACTGCACAACGATTTTAAAATCACTTCTTATTTCTATTTTTCCCACTATTAAAACATTGAAAAATAAAGAAAAAACTTTGGAAAAAACTTCGATTTATTATGAAGATTATATCATAATTTGGTGACCACAAAAAGACCGTTCATAAGAGACTTTATAGAAGAGACTAAGAATTGAGATAGAAAAACGAAGACATTATTTGAAAAATAAATTTGGAGAAAAAAGAATTTATTTTATCTGAAAAAGGAACGTTTATTTCGAAAAAAGCTCAAAATAAAACAGAAAATGTCGAATCAAAATTTTGCCAGCCATCCAATTTGCGTTATCACTTCATTCAACTCAATTCGACCATCAGAGAAGATCAAAATTAACCATAATCGAGCGAAGTTTTCCAAAATTCTTGGGGAAATGCAAAACAATCTAGACCAGTTTGACACGCTCACAAATTATTCGATTGAGTCCTACAATTTGCAAAACGACGCTAAAATACAAAAAATCAAAGAAACTGCAAGAAAAACTCTCATTTGCTTGTATTTGGATCGGAGCTTCACTGAAAAATTTGACGTTCAACTGAACAAAAAAACGGCGGAAGACACTCTTAAATTTATTCAGAAAAAATCGGGTCAGACACAAATGCTGAGAAATGCAAAAAAGCCATAGAAAAACTAAATGAAGCAACTCGTGATACTGCGGGAGAAGAAGAATTTTCAGAATTTCTGGAGCGAATTAACCGCACTCGCAGAGCACATGGTTGACAAAGATGAATCAGTACAAAAGACTATATTGAGTCGGCATTCCGGAGCAATTTAACCCCCTTCAATCCGCGAGTTTTTACTCGAATCAAGATGCCGAAAAAAAAAGTAATCCAAGAAATTTCAAAATTGATTGGATAAGCGAAGAAAAATACAAAAAATCTGTAAATATTTTCCAACTCGAAAATTCTGATGAAAAAATGGAAAATCTCACGGCCATGATCTCTGTTTTTGCCGAACAAAAAATGTTGATTCGAAAAGAATTCAGTCGCTTTTGGACCAAAATGCGAAATGATGGAGATGCTTCGAAAACAAAATTTTCTGTGTTCGATACCGAAATTGTAAATTAAAGATATCTACAAAAAAGGTCCAATCTACATCACAAAATTTCCTGGCCCAAAATGGAAGCCAAAACAAGAAACTCAAAATAATTTTCCGGCAAGCTGGGAGTTAAATCAAGATGGATCTCTCGTCGCTGCTCCCGATGCGGTTTTTCAAGGCCATAATCAATCAGTTTGTCGAGGAACAAGGGCAACTTGCAATATTTGCAAAAAAACTAGGACACATAGTTTATGCATGCCCAGAACGTTCAACCGTGCCAGAAATTTCAATATGTCAAAAAACTAAACAGGGATCAGATTTGCGCATTAAATCCGTCCTTTTCGAGCTGGACACAATTCAATCTAGAATCTTCAATCAATCAAATTCAAAAAAAATGGAAGAAAATATTTTGTCAAAACAAAAATTTTCAACCGTCAAATTCATCTTTATTGGACACTGGGAGCCAAGTAAACGTACTTCCGAAAAAAAGTTTAAATGCCGAAAATCTCTAAAATCTGAAACCATCATTATGGATATCAAGTCGGTATAGTGGTGACAAGATTGAGTTCTTGGTATTTTAACCGCTGATATTTCACTGGGAAATATTCACTAAAAAATGTCGAATTTTATATTGTGAACGACAAATTTAAGCCGTATATTGGAACTCCTGCGATCGAAAACAATCAAATCGCATTTTGCTTTGCCAGAAAAAGATAATACAAGTATGGTATTATATTCTGCTCCGATAACGACCCGATTTTGATGAAACATCAAAAGTTACAATCTGAACTTAGTCACATTTGAGAAAACGATGAAAAACCAAGTTTTAACAATTAGAAGCTGCTGAAGAACATCAGATACCGCCGAACAGCGAGAGATTATTCAATGCACAACAGATTTCCAGTGACGGTGAATGGTGATGATGCCTAGAACCGAATCGCAGCTTCAAAACTTGGGCTTTTATTTGGAAAATCGGTTTCACATTTACAGAAAAATCCCAAAAAAATGCATTTTGAGGGTTTGTAACGTCACGGACGCTCCAATTTGCATTCCTGCAAAAACACGCATTATCACGGCCGTACAAGTAACTGTTCCCGAAGCCATTTCGAACAGCCACTTTTTACTGAAAAACGCATGAACAGAATTTTGGACAGAAGTTAAAATAACTACCAAAAATCCCGACCTGAGAAAAAATGCCGAAAAACTTGTCAGAAACTATCCATGACATTTTTTGCATGTGAAGACGATGTGCTCGGTGAAAACTCCTTCAGCCGAAATACGACATCGACATCCGGACTTGCGGCTCTCAAGCGCAACAGCGCTACAAACTCCATAATTACCTCCGATCTGAAATGCGAAGAATAATTGAAGAAAATGTTCGAATCTGGGCTCCATGTCACCTTCTTCTTCTCCATGGGGCTGCCTACGGTTTTACTTCAAGAAATCGAACGGATCATGGCGGCTTGTTTGCGACTACCGTAAACTGAATCAAGTGACGATATCGGATTCTATAACCCACTCCCGGAAATCAGCGAACTGGTAACCGAGCTTGCCGCATCAAAAATATATTCAATTTCGGTTCTTTTCACCGGTTTCATTCAGATTCCGTGTTCCGAAAGACTAAAGATAAGCTGGCCATAAAGACTGAATTCGGCCAGTTTACATGGAATCGCATGCCGATGGGCGCAAAAAACTGTCCAGCCGTTTTTCAGCGGTTGATGGATAATGCATTTCGAAGAATCCAAGATCAAACTTATTATTAGCTGAACTTTATATGCTGAAACGGCTCGAAAGCAATCTGAAAGCTCTAGAGAAGTTTTTTCAAGTTTTAAGAAAAACAATTTAAAGCTTTCGAGCCGACAAAACTGAGTTGTTGACGAAAAAGTCAAAATTTGCGGTTTTTGAAATTCGAAAGGACAAAAAATGCCGTCTGCTGAGAAAAATTCAAGCAAATAAAAAACCTTTAAAACAAACCAAAAAACAAGACCTGAAGCTCAAAGCGTCTTTGGGTTGTTAAACTACCACCGAACTTTTATTCCAAATTTTGCAGTTAAAGCTACAGAAATAACAAAATGTTATCGAGGTGACTTCAAATGGACACAAGAAGCTCAAATTTCACTCGAAAATTTAAAACTTGAAGTTGGAAGAAGCGGCCCTTAAACTGCAAAATACCGAATATGGCAAATGCGCAGTTTATTTTGGAGACCGACCATCAAACCTTGGTTTTGGAGCATACTTTTTATTTTTCATAATTCAAATTTACATGCTCATCCACGCGCCAAATTGCTTGCGACCAGCTTTGAGTACGCAAGTGAATGTTTTAACCCGGCGCAGCAAAAAATCCATACTATGGAGCGGGTCTGCTCAATTGATTTTTTTTATGCGTTGTGGCTGCTGCTATTCCTAGTTTAAGGCACATATTTGAGGGGGGTTTTGTTTCGCTCTACTTGAGACTCTATGATGGAAATTGTATAGTTGGGAATCGGTGAGCACAATCAATGAGCATCTGCTAATCAAAGGTGGCGGAATTAAATTGAGAGGTATGTACTTAGTCGATTGACGTATGAGGGGTAGTTATGTACTTAACATTTAGGTATTACTGGTATCTTAAAGGCGTCAGTAGAAATACTCTGGGTTTGCTAAATATCTCTGCGACCTCATCAGCTACTAAAAACAATTAATTTTTGTTTAACATAGCGCGGTTGACTCATATTTTTGTTTTAATTGTTTGAGAAGACAGAGCCCCAAAATTGAGGGGGGAGGTTCCGAGTACTAGATGAATTAGGAATTTATAGTAAAATATGATAAATGTTGACTGGATGTGCCGAACGCGACCGAAGAGGCATAGGAGATAATAACTAAAGTTTCGTGCAATTAATTTTAACAGGCCCGATATACTAACGTACTGAGTATAAGGATGCGGTTCATGGATTTTATTTAATTCTAGCATAGCCAACGGCCGATTAGGCGTATAGGGGTGAATTTGAAATCCTTTCGAACACCTAAGTCGCGATAGGTCGTAGGAGAAAATTATGTAGCTTTTTGTTAAATTTTGTAAAATATCCTGGAGATCGGCCATTCTTCAAGGCGATGACATACTAGAAATATTTGATTTGAAATGCAACCAAATGGGATAACGGAGAAATTATATTTTAGCATTATAATTTGTCTGAGACGAATGAGCCCGAACGCGGCGAAAGGCCGATAAAAGGGATTTTTGATTATGTTGAGTGAATTCGCGAGGGATGAAATTTTATATTTTTAATTTGAAAATGAGCCCAGATATCGGCCGAGGCGCGATAAAGGAGAATTATATTTTTAATTATTTTGTTGAAAATGAGACCCAAATCGGCTCGAAGGCCGAATAAAGGAGAATATTATATTTGAATTTAATTTTGATTAGAAAAATGAGCCCAAATCGGCGAATGCCGATAGAGGAGAATAATTATAGTTTTGTATTTAATTTTGTTGAAGAAATGAGGCCCAAATTCGGACGAAGGCGCTGAAAAGGAGAATATATAGTTAAATTTCATTTGTTGAAATGAGGCCCAAATCGGGCCGAAGGCCGATAAAGGAGAAAATTATATTTTAATTTAATTTTGTGAGAATGAGCCCAAAATCGGCCGAAGGCGATAAGGGAATTTATTGGGAATTTTGAATGAATCCCATGCGACATATTGTGAAATTTATTTTAACTTTTGTGAAGAAATGAGCCCCAAATCGCCAAAGGCTACGATAAAGGAGAAATTATATTTGAGATTTAATTTTTGTTGAATGAATTGGCCCAAATCGGGCCGCAAGGCGCATACAGCGAGGGATGATATCTATTTTGAATTTAATTTGTCTGAAGAATTGGCCCAAAATCGGCAAAGGGCCGATAAAGGTAAGAAATTATATTATAGTTTAATTTTGTTTGAAATTGAGACTCCAAATCGGCCGAAAGGCATAAGGGACAATGATTAATTCTGGAAATTTAATTTGTTGAAAATGAGCCCAAATGCGGCCGATAGCGATAAGGCGAAATGTTATATTTGAATTTATTTTGTTGAAAAATGGGCCCAAATCCGTGCGAAGGGCCGATAAAAGGAAAAATTATATTTGTACTTTAATTTTGTTGAAGAAATGAGCCCAAAATCGGCCGAAGGCCTAAAGGAGAAACAGTTATATTTTAGTTATTTTGTTGAAGAATGAGCCCAAAATCGGCCGATAGGCCGATAAAGACGAAAATTATATTTAATTTAATTTGTTTGAAATGAAGCCCAAATCGGCCGAGCCGTATAAGGAGAAATTTAATATTTTTAATTTAATTTTGTTGAAATGAGCAAATCGGCCGAAGGGCCGATAAGGAGCAAATTATATCTTTTATTAATTTGGTTTGAAAATGAGCCCAAAATCGGCCGAGGCCGATAAGGAAGAAAATTTATTTTTAGTTTAATTTTGTTGAAGAATGAGCCCAAAAATCGGCAGGTATGCTGCTTAAATTATTAACGTGCTCGCTCTGGCTACCGACGGAGGCCGAAGATATTATATTTGATTTTTAATTTTTGTTTGAAACAAATGAGCCATAATCGCGCCGAAGGGTTGCTCTGCTCTTAAAATTTTGATATTAAAAAACGTATTTGCTCTGCTCTGCTCTAACGCTGATTTTTTCAAACACGTTTTGCTTGCTTTGCTCTACCTTGATTTTCAAGTTTGCTCTCTCTGCTCTATCCATGATTTTTCAAATCGTTTGCTCTGCTCTGCTCTATTCCTGATTTTTCAAAACGTTGCTCTGTGACTCTAAAAAAAGTTAGAGCAGAGCAGAGCAGAGCCGGTAGAGCAGAGTGTAGAGCAGAGCAGACAGAGCAAATCTGCCGACCCTGGTGGGCGACCACCATGTCCACAGGCTGTGTGGCCGATACACTCATCTGCTTCGGTGAGCGTGATT
>SCLH01000182.1:2068-41018 GCA_004367855.1 Oikopleura vanhoeffeni
TCGACATGACAGAATCTGCCTCGCAAGTTTTGGTCCGCTTTTCAAATTGTGATTGAATCTATTTTTGGTGAAAATGTTATTTTCCTATAAAAGCAGATAATGGCATTTTTCTATTATTTTCGAGTAAATAGGGTAATGAAGTACAACGCTGGACAATGTTTGATTGGTTAAATTCACTTTTATAATAACTAAATTTTAAGTTGAAAATTAAGATATTTCACTTCCTAAAAAAAAAGTCTGCCCCTAGATACCAATAAATTTTTATTACAACTGTTATGCATGCACAAAACACTTTCCTAAAAACTGGCTAATCTCACATTTGATTTGTATGTCCAGTTCCGAAATAATTTTTACGGAAGTGAAACTTAGGCGAAAAATCCTGATGAATCAACTCCCCGTAATGCCGGAACAAAACATTCGAAGAAAAATTCAATTATTTCTTGAAACCGAATCTAAATTCTTTATAATGTATTTGAAACAAAAGATTCCTCGATCCAGTTTTTTGTCTTTATTCGATGATTTTAGGTATGCTGGAGCCACAATTGTGGCTCTGTGCTCACNTTAGACTGGTTACACTGGTGAGTATTGAGAGTATTTTTATTTCAAGCATTTTCAAATTAACTACTGAAAAGTCGGTTAACGCTCATGGCCGCGCGATTGTGTAGCTTAAGGATATCCCTGCTCCTTATTTAACATATTCTCGATGAAATATTAGCCAAACAGGGCATTGAGGATATTATTCAGATTAGCCACTTTGTAGAACTATCCTTCAACTTGCGAAAAAAATTTGCCAAAACTTTTTTGTATGACCACACTTCTTCACACATAAGCGGCATGCATAAGCGGCACAAGAGTTACTTAAGCCAAAACGAAAAATCTATCTCCTCCCAGGTTTTATTTTGAAATAAACCCAAATTTTAACATAACCTGTATAATTAGTAAACAAAACTTTGTAGTTGAGTTTTTATCGATAAGTGCTATATTTATTCTAAAATACGTAAAAAACCGCTCCAAAATTTGGTTTTCCGGTTTTTGGACTTTTTACATCGGAAAATCTATCTCCTCCTAGGTTAAATTTCAAAAGTTACTCAAAGTTTTGCAAAAGCTAGCTCTGAACAAACAAAAACTTTTTAGGTGGGTTTTTTGTCAAATTTCGGCCCCAAACAAAAAATATGAATTTTTCAAGGTCACGTGAAAAAATTTCCGAGAAAAAATGTGCTTCGATTTTTTCGAAAGTAGGCTCAAAAAAAAGCTGGGGAATTTTTGAACATAATTTTGAGAAAAATACTTTGAAAAAAATCGAAAAAACGCANTGTGTTTATAAAGGAAACAAAAAAAGCGCACTTTTTACTTTTTTCATGCATGCCTAATAGTTCCTGACCGCTGTTTAAAAATCAAAAAAAATTATGTTTCAGTTTTGTCTAACTTTTTAGAAATTAGTACCGAAATTTTCCGACTAATTCAGCGTCAAATTTTTTTAGTGCTTTGTTTTATTCTCCTTAAAATCAGGCTGAATCCACGTGTAAATTTTCTGGTTATTATTTGTTTCCGTATTTCAACGATGGAAGGTCAAGGAATATCGTTCTGAACTACGATGAAATTGACATTCACTGTTGTGACACCTGTCAGTGCCTTTCTTGGCACGCCAATTTATGAAAAATTATAATTGTTAAACCATTTCAAAAAATTCCGGTGTTAAAACCGTCGTTTTTTTGAAAGTCAGGCCATTTTTTGAAATGAAACGCCAATTGAAGTCAATTTTTATTCCTTAAAACTGTTTATCTCTTTTTTCGCAGTTTTTCATGAAAAAAACTGCATATAAGAAACTTTTCTAATGGCAAAATAATTCACCCATTTTTAGCATAACACCCGAAAAATAGGTAATTTGAAAATTTCATTAAAAAATTCCGATCATCGGGTAAGTTGAAAAATGAAATTCCAATGAAAAGTGTTTTTAATATTCAACAATACATGAAGTTAAGACATTCAAAATATGAAAGTTTTGCAAAATAACCACTTTTATTGAAGATGAAATATAAAAAAAACAGTCCATTTTTTTTCAATCGCCTCTAAAGAAATGTTCCAATTCGCAACACATCGCTTGCAATCCCCTTAAGATTGACTGCAAAAAAAATTCTCACACAAAACTAATTTTGGAAAAACCTTAGTTTGAAATGCAATATTGCGAAAATAAATTTTTCATTTCTTATTTAATTAATAATCGATTAGATGCCACAGTCGGCGGTCAACACCATTTCGAGGTACCTGAAAACCCGAAATACCTCCAAGTTAACTTTGAGGCCCATTTTTTCGATTGAGCCGAATCGCCAAAAAATAAAAAGTATCTTTAGGCACTCCACAACGCACGATCCACAGCACGTCCACCAGCACGTCCCTTTTATCAGCTTCGGCCAATTTGGGCTCATTTTCCAACAAATTTAATTATAAATATAAATTATCCATCCTTTATCGCCTTCGCCGATTTGGGCTCATTTTCAGCAAAAATAAAATAAAAAACATAGAAACCTTATCGCCTTCGGCCGATTTAGGGGCTTGTTCTAAAACCAAATTTAAAAGAAAATTCCCTTTATCGCCTTTGGCGATTTGCGGCTCATTTTTTAACAATTTCAAGCGTCAAAAAACTACCTAGATCCAAAATTTTCAAAATTTATAGTACCTTTTTTATTGGTGCCATTTGGCTCGGGGCCTAATATCAGCAAGTATTTTTATTATATTTTCTAAAAACTTCAAGAAATCTTGTTTTTATTCTTCAACGTCAAAGCAGTTCACAATCTTTTGTTAAAGAAAATAAATACATACAGGAAATCCATACATTAAAATCCTAGAGAGATAGTTTTTCCCGGCAAGATAATTTTACCAAAAAAACGTGTTTCGCAATTTCTAGAAAGAAATAAAGCGGAAATCAAAAAAAATTTGACCAAATTTAGTTTGGGCCTATACTTGTACATTATAAAAACTCAGAAGGAGATTACATTTTGAAAATTTGCCTTTTATCAAAATGTATCTCCTCCCTGAGTTTTCCAAGTTTAACAAAATTCATGATTAATTAACTGGAAGAAATTCCGTCGATATAGCTATGTTAGTATTTCGCTAAAAACTAAAGTATTTTCTGTAACTGGAAAAAAAATTGCTGAAAATTTTTGCAGATTTTCAGCCAATTTAAAAAAGAATGAAAAAGAAAATTTCAAAAAATTTTCATTTTCGAAAAAAGTTTTCTCGAAAATTTTTTTTCATTTTTTGAAATCGCTGAAACGTCTGCAAAAAAATTTTTCAGCAATTTTTATTGTCAGTTAAGAAAAATACTTAGAAAAAATTCAAAAAATTCTCAAAAAAAGGTAATATACACCATCTATTGAATGTATACCAAAACCTGTACTAACTAAGTTCAACAAGCGGTTATTTGATTAAAAATAATTTTGTTCCGGATCAAACGCATCCCTTTTTTCTCACTTTTACGTTTTTTTTATCGAAAAATCGAGGTTTGGCGACCAAAAATCATAATTTTGAATTTTTATTTTTTTTCCAAAAATTGTGTTAACTTCATTCATAACTGACGTTACCCAAAAACTACCGATTTGGCATCTGTTTTATATAATTTTAAATACTGAAAAAATGAAAAATCGCTAATTGATCACGTGAGTAGCAAAATTTTTGTTCATAATTTTTTTCCCATTTGCAATATAATATTCACCCCCAAGAAGTTAGGACAATCCACCTATATTTCTAATAAGCGAAATAAGGGTGGACGTGCTAGCTATCTTGAATTTTCCTGAATTTCAGCGCTTCTCAAAAATGCGTTCAAACGGCCGGCCACTCTGAGTGTGATATTAAATTTGAAACCATTTGTCATTTATTGTTTGAATTTTGCAAACTATGCTTCAATGTACCTCTCGTGAATTAAGGCCACAAACAAATAATTCCCATCAATTTTCAGGTTTCGCAAAAAGTATATTGAATAAAAAATGAAAACTTCATCTATCAACACAATTTTTGTTCTTTATCCTTTAAAATTATGTGAATTTCAAAAAAAATTAGCGAATGTTTTACTAGTAACAAAAAAATATCGTATGTTAAATTTTACCCAAGTATTTTACAAAATTATTTCTACTATCATTTGAACGTGAATTGTTCGCTGACATTGGATCGAATTTTCAACCAAAATTAAAATTTTTTTTTTTTTTTTATATGAAAACGAATAAAAATCATGCTTCATATACGTTTTTGGGTTCAAAATTGACCAATTAATGTCAGCAAAAACCGTTTTAATTAAGATGAAACGACATTATTTTTTTTTCAGGAGAAAAGCGTCATCAGGTTGTTATATATGAAAATAAAAATTTAAATTTTAATGTTGAACCTTCAATCATCATTGAATGTATAATTAAGCGCCAAAATCTGGTTTAAAAGATGTTCATTTCCAAGTGAAATTATGCACGACTCGTAGTCACAGACTCGAATTAATCATAAGTTATGATTTATAACTTAAAAAACACAGCCCCCCCCCCCCCCCTCAAATGAAAGTTAAACCCCTTTTTCAAAAACAATGTTAATCACACTGTGTGATACATTAAAAAATAAATGTGCTTATCACCGATAATACTCAGCATAACGCACAACCCTTACTCAGACAAGTTCTTGATTGGCACTTCCAACAAGCAGGACAATTTAAAGTTTTGAAATTTCCAATTTTTTATATAAAACCTCGAATCGAGTAACCAGGATCATTTTTACCAATTAAAAAGAATTCATATTTCACGAAAACTTTATTTCAGCGATTAAGTTTAGTTTTTGAAGGGTCAAACAGATAACCCTTAACGCGGTGCTGGCGTATAGTTCCTAGCAAAAGATAGCTTTTAAACCAGTTTAAGACCAAATTCTCTGGTCGCCGGCCAAATGAAAAAATCCACTTTTTAAAAAAATGTTCAATTGACCAATGAAGTTCGGTTATTCAATGATTTGATAACATTGTTTTCAAGCTCTCAGACAATGACGGCTAGCTTGAAATGGCCAATAGTTATTGCATTACAAAAATTTAGTTTTATGGATTATTCTGGAGAGTGATTCACTGTGAGCAATTTTTTTTCATAATTTTTCATTGTTCCTGACAATTAACGATTTTCAGATAAATCTTTTTCGAATCATGGTTATTTAAATGAACTTTATTTCATTTTTTCAATAGAAATTACAATTATACATCCCTGAGGAGTGTAACAAAAAAAACTAACTTAATATCACCCAAAATTCTACTCTGACTATATGTTTAACCAATTTAAACTCCTAATATGTCCAAATTGACCTAATCAGAGCACATTTCCCAAAAGTACGCGTAATATAGTAGAAAGTCGGTATTATTAGGGTTTTTTAAAAAGCGACAAATCTTCTAACTATAAGCACGCACGCCGCGCAGCGCGCTGTATTACATTTGCTTAGAATGCGTAGCCACTTCTCCTGTTAACGTGTGATTTTAACGTTGTGGCTCGCATTCTTAGCAAGTAGTTAATAAAGGATAACGGTATGAACTCAAAAATTCGAAGTTGTAATGTTCCTATTTGAGATTCGCGTCGGTTACAATTCGAAACACAAAAGCTATTTCCTATTTTGATGAAGATTCATATTTAGTTACATGCTAGAATTAATCCTAATTTGCGTTAACATGATTCCTTTCAGCGAACATATGCCTTCGGCACTACTCTTTGAAAAAATTATTGTTGTTTTTCTTAACCAATGACCAATTTCAAAACTAAAGCAAAGAATTTTGTACGTAAAATACGTCAGAAACAAATAATAAATCAAAATAAAAACTGTGATAGTTGAAGCCAAAAAACTGACTGTAAATGAAGAGCTGGTTCTCCTAAAGAAGCTGTAACCTTGTGCTGACATTTTCTCTGTTTGGCTTTTCGTCAAAATTTTCCGGTACAAAATAAAAAAATCTCATAGAAACTTCGTAAAAATATCTGGAATTAGCTTGAAAGTCGATTAAATTTAATTGTTCGCCTCCAGTAAATTGTGGCTCCTCGCTTTTTTGTTCATAATAACAATGACTGACGATTTAGTCGTAAAAATCGTTAACCCAAATAGTATCAAAAAAAATGTTGTAATTTATGAATCAATTCAAAAAATAAATGTTTTCAATATTTTATCGAATCAAGTTTTGATATTTCTGAAAGCTGTTCAATTTTCCTGGTAAATGACTTTTTTTAGTTAGATAAATGACATATTTGTATATTTGTCTTCGATATATATATCGATTATAGATATAACGATGTCTTCGAAATATCACTTTTAATAGCCTTGCTGACGATACTCGAACTTCATAGAAACTTTGAAACGAACAATACGAAAATAAAATAAATTATTTAAAATGTTGAATGTTCTCGCTAGCGCAGCGTCTTTATTTGATCAGTTACTTGATTATAATTATTCAGCTGTTGAAAAGGAGCAGTTATGAACGTCCATCTTCATTTTGTAACGATAATCTGATTGTTCCCACAATTTGAATATACACATTTGCCAAATGTCTTTATGCTGAATTTATAGTAAAATGAAAAATATATATTTCTATATGACTTATTTATCGCATTACAAGAAGCCGCATGAGAACAATTCAGAAACAAATTCGACAAAATACAACAACTCAATTGTACAGTTGAACTTATCACAATACGACAATTGATACTTTATAGTACATTATCGAATTATCAACATGACAAAATTGAAACAAGCGGACCATAGCTTTGAAAACATTTTCAAAACTTTAAATCTTACCACGAGTAAATATAATTATATGAAAATAAGGAATTAAGACTTGTTGTTTTGCGAAATGACGACCACACCATGGTCATCTGAATTTGCAATAGAATGAAATATTCCAATGATTTGATCAGTGCATCTTACGGGTATGTATGGCTGACTAAATCAGCCTCAGAGTCAACAAACAGATTCAAAAATATTTTTTGAAGTTTTACATTTTATTCGTTATTTCAGAATGATTATATAAATGAAGTTAAAAATACGCTTGGCTTTAATTTGATTCCACTAATAACTTTAAAATCAATCTTGACGGAAGCAACTTTCTGACCAGTTTTCTCCGTGGCTTCTTCAAGCCTATAGTTCGGAAAAATCAAAGACATTTAAGCTAATTTTTCACGTGACCTTTAAAAAAGTATTTCTAACTTTAGCTGGATAAACTCTGAAGACTTATAAAAATTTGACCATTCTGCAAAGTTCTTCGAAGAAGATACTTTTTAAAGTATAAAATTTAAAATAAAAAGATCGTTATTTTGCTTTTCGAATTCCGTCGACGCCGGATCGAAAATCTCACTTCAAAGATAAATATGCTATGGTCACGACTGTAAAAAGTTTTTTAATTGGATATTGTCTCTGAGAAAGATATCCAGTTTATAAAATATCATCTCGTAAAAAATCTGTTACTATTGTGTGATGTGTTTTTTGTCCGATGGAGATTATCTCACGGATGAGATATTTAGTTTTTCCTGAGCTCAAGTTAAAAAAATTTGCCGGATTCTGTCAAAATTGCCTCCTAACCCCCTTTACATCTCAATTTCGAGAAATAATATGATTTCTATCAATTTTCCTCACGTTCAATAAAAATTTATATTTTTATGTTAGCCGTCGAGATTTCAAAATTTTCAACCATTATACCTTTAGATTTTCATTAAGTATGATTGATGATCTAGCTCAATTTAGATTTCCACGACGAAAAAATTCGTTGAAATAATTGAACTAAGAATTATTTAAACTTTAAGCAAAAAAACAAACTTGATATCAATTGAATTGCAACCTAGATAAATTCAAATCCTCAACTTCAACACTTTTTAATATCCCGCCCTGATTAGAGAAAGTAATGTGTTTTTAAAGAAAGTTGGCGAGATATTAACAAAGTGTGCATATGGATATAAAATTGCATTCAAAAATCAATGAAATCATTTATTTTGATTTCAATGCTTCCAAAAAACATTCTTTTTGCCCTGGCGGGAACATCATCCGAAGAAATATGCCAGAAAAACTTTTTGTGTCCACTTTTTCGTCAAAGATGCTAGCCCATTCAAATGTACACTGTGAATTTGTCAAATGGTTTGAATGCCCAACAGGGGATACTATTGGCTATCAGCACTTGAAAAAAAAGCTTGCCCGAAAGGATTACTTTTGCAAAGCAATGTGAAAATGAATGTACAACCACATATGTCCAGTAACCTGAGTCAACCCGGTTCAGTTGCCAAAACCCCACCCTGGTCATTCTGCACTACAATAAAAACGTTGATAGAAGTAAGTCAAATTATTATCTATGTGGTTGGACGAATTGGCGCCACGAATTCTATGTACGAGAGAACCATAGGCCTTAGAAATACATTATCATTTGTTAACACATCGAACATTGGCCACTATAGAATATAAGCATACCGCTTTTGACATTGTGCAGACATGGTCGATGAATTTAATTCGATAAAACTTCCTTCATAATCAAGGCATATTTTCAAGCCATAAAAAATAGAATCGAAATTTCAGAAGTGCTTTTGGGTCGGTTAAAACCACTAACATTCTTTGGCAAAATGAACGATTTATAACAAAAAAATTTTTGATTAAACATTTACGTTAAATTCGAACTGTTAATCATGAATCGCGATATTGAGGCATAACTGTAACTTCAAATTTGAATTTGAAACTGGCGGCCTGTTGATCGAATTAAAATGAATTACAAAAAACTCGTTACAAAAAAGCCGTTTTCTTGTCAAAACATTCAAAGCTTTTTTTTTAAGTCTATATTTTTTTTCATTCATAGTCCACAACCCGACCTCATTGCCATTTGAATTGATTCGCCAATCTGCAGACCGAGAAATTATTTTCTTCATAGTCGTTCTCATCAGAATTATTTTCGAAATAGTATGACAGTATCATTCTGTCCTGTGTAAGTCGTAGAACAATCTAGCCATTATTCGGCTTTAAAATTGGTTTCTGTGTTAAGACCGATCGTTTTGTTAGACACGACCTTTGAACTTGATGAAAACTGATCTCTGAATATAAAGCTTAAAATTGAGCATCGAAATTCCACAACTCCTGTTTCAAAAAGGTTATAACTATATAACCTCAATTATTATTATCTTATCTCATTTTAAGCAACACCATGTGAAATCGGAACTAACGTGATGATGGCAAAGTTTCAAAACCTGTGGCCCAGATACTATTGCATAGAGAACGTATGGTTTGAGCCAAACTCCATGGTCCAAAAGTTTTCTGTGATGGTTCTCAAGCTGGTTTCTGACAATAAAAAGCGTTTATATTTATTTTCATGATAAAGTTTACATTTATAAAGACCTTGTGATGTTAGAATAAATTGATATTTTAAAATACCTCATTGTTTTGAAAACTTTGGGAAAATGTTTTATTCAAATAACTACTCAAGGGGTGCCATAAACCCGCATCCTGGATCATATAACATACGATAAATTAGTAAATAAGTAATATTTTCATGCTCTTATAGTTTATTTGAACCGATTTAAGTATGTTTCAGCTTGATAAAATTATTTTTATTATTTAGGAAAGATTTGAGTTCGTTTTCAATCTTTGAAATCGTGAATTTTGAAAAAAATAGAAGCATTATGAAAATTTCCGCATTTTTTGTCCAAAATTTGTTTTTAAATAACGGGAATCTGGGTAAGAAACCCAAAGAAAAAAACCTTTAAACAAACTTGTTCATGGATTTCCAACATAGTTTTGACAGCTGTTTGAAAAATCATACTAATTTTTTTTTCTATTTTTTATCGACTTTTTCGAAGAAAATTTATAAAATTTTCCCAAAATCCAAGTCCGAAATTTATTAGTTGTTTTTTGAACTCTCCATTAAAAATCATGCAGAATCACTACTAAATGTTTTGGATTATAAATTGCCCTATGTCAACATATTCGGCACTTAATGTTTTGAAATTTTATGGCTGTGTAAAATTCCCAATAAAATTTGTTGTTGTAGTGAGGCGTCATTTCTTTTTACTGAGGACATTTTCAATATCGAAACGCAATTTAGCAATTTTTATCTCAGAAAAAAACTGTTTCTCTTACTTTTTGCCAATTTAACCGTTTTTTCATTATAAAAAAAACTTTGATTATAAAGAAATTTTTCCGCCTCGCCAAAGTTATAAAATACTTATTAAAGAAGTCCACTCCAAAAAATGAATAAAGTATTATATAATATTGTCTCTTTAAGAAATTTATTAAAGTTCTGTTAAGTTGAATATGATTTAGCGTGAAGAAGTGGCGTTGGTTATATTTTCAACTAAAGTCTTAGTTTAGAATTAAAGTGAACGTTTGTAAGAATGAACCTTTACTGAAGATGAAAATAAGATAAAAAAAAATTCACCATTGCTTCTGGTCCAAAAAATGCTCTGAAAAATATGAAACAATCTGCTGACTATTCCACCGCTTAATACTCATAAAATTGCCGCAGACAGAAAAACTTGAAATTAGATCAAGAAATTCGATGAATTTATAAATAAATTTATTTGATATTAATTAATCAAATTCAACATTTTCTTAGAAGATTTAAGCGTCTTTTATCCCAATAATACATGTTGAAAGCCTATAAATTTTAACTAATCTGAGATTGCAAAAGAATCAGTAACATATTGTGAAATCTTAAACCTTGCGACGATCAAAACCCTCTGCGATGACATTGGTTTCTCCACTCAACCATGCCTTGCCGGGATGTAATGCCTTGTTTGGTCGTTCAGATTAATATCCCTTATTTACACTTTGTTAATATCCCGCCTAATCTAGCAATCGTGTTCGTTAATGTTAAGTGTTGTGTGAGAGTGCCATCTTAAGGTGAAATTGCTTTGTGTCTATTTTTAAAGTTGGGCCATTATTTGTGGGGGGGCTATTGCCAATAACCTATTGGTCCTCGAGACAGAATAATCAGTCACATGTAAAATTTTAATTTTGTGATCAATTTTTTGTGATACTTTCACCGACCACATTATCGAAATATTATTGCATTATGAGACAATAATAACTGATTCAATGACTAACTAAGCATTAAACTTATAATCATAAATAAAGGTTTTTTCATCTCAAAATTAAATATTTTATACTTATAAATATTATTACTGCTACGTAAATCGCTTTCGCATCTTTCAGGCTAATGTTTTACAACAAATAAAAGGTCAAAGTCTGTAAAAAACAGAATTCGTAAGATTAAAAAGTATTGCAGAAATAGTTTAGGCCTTATGATATTAATTTTTTGATTGCCCACTTCAAAATAGCCAAAAAAACTTCATGCTTCTTCTGTTCATTTAGAGAAGTTTATGTATTGATGTTAGAAAGCTTCTGCTTTTGCCAGATCAAAAGAAAGACCCGAAATTTTTCTGCAAGTATTTCAAATGTCCATGAGAAATTTGTCCACGATTTTTCTTTTGTAATTATAGTAGATTTGGCAGAAAGTGATATTCTTCAAATTTCTAAGTTTTTAACATACACAGACATCGATTAATAGGATTATATCTTTTTTGGCATAAAGAAAATTCTATGTTTTCATTACGAACTGAGTCTTTTGTTCTACCTACCTGTACATAGGAGCTATTGCAAGTACATTTGAATTATAACAAAGAAAACATGAATTTTTTTTGGTAGTGACAGGTTGCCCCTGCTTAAATTTGCTTAATTATCATCTTTCATACGCAAACCGGACGTTGAAATTTGGTATAAGTTTATATGGTTCACATAGGGTTCTCAAATAGTATTATATTTTTATAACTTTGTATAATTTATGGAAAAAGTCATATAGAAAATTTCTTCAGCCAGTTTTAGTTTTTCTGAAAAAGGGTCGACGAGCATTAAAAAAGATGCTCAAAGAGTTCCAGTTTTTTTGCAGTTTTTTCAGTAATGCCTATGCTATACTAAAAAGGATAATGATCCCGATTCTTTTACAAAAAACACTTTCATGATTTTTTATGTTTGGAGGGAATCGCGGCATTATTCTCATTATAAAGAAAAAAAAAACTATCTTGTAGTTTGTGTAGTCAAAGAGTATTATGAGCAAATACTGAATATGAGAAATGAAAAACCTGCTCTGCGACAGTTTGAAAACAAGAGATACCCGTACTTTTTTAAATGTATAGGCCAGTCACTTAATCTCTTAAATAACCAATGAAATCCTGTTCTGTATAACTGTTACAGTCTTGTTTGATACTCATGACTATTTAAACCATCCTCGTTAATTTTTGCATAGGTTATGTACTTTGTTAGTAACCTTGTTTAATTGATCCACCTTTTTTTGTGTGCTTACAAATAAGTATTATTGAAAGGTTACACTCATAAAAATAAGTTTCCCTTTCAGATCGTTATATTACTAAAATATTAATTGCAGTTACTTATTTCAATAAGAAAGTAGAAAGTAAAATCATACCTATTTTATATTTCCCATCAAGTTAATTTTTCACAGAAGATGAAACTATTTTAAAAAATAATTTTTATACGCTCACATTGAGAAGCCTATCGACTTTTACAAATGGAAGATGAAAAGTAGGTTTTACGTTCTCATGATGCATACGACAAGCGCCTCGTGTATGGATGCAACTGGAGAATTAGTAACTATTA
The DNA here is from genome assembly GCA_004367855.1 of Oikopleura vanhoeffeni. Classification (NCBI taxonomy): domain Eukaryota; kingdom Metazoa; phylum Chordata; class Appendicularia; order Copelata; family Oikopleuridae; genus Oikopleura; species Oikopleura vanhoeffeni. The sequence continues at coordinate 14,696 of SCLH01000182.1, forward strand.
TCTCCACTATCTGCTTCTTCGCAAGCCAGTGGTTCCATCTGATTGATAAACTGCTCTTTACTAAAATCGCACACCCTTTTCACAACAGTATTTTATTCTAAGTATATATATCTGAGTAGTCTATGTAGCAACGCATAGAAAGCAGACTTACAACCACATTATTTGGAGATGAGCCTACGTAGAGAGGAGGCTTTCTGAATAATGCGTAACACACATTTGGGGTAGATATTTACCAAATGGAAAGTTACTGCGTCTTAACTGGATATTGGGAACTGGTGATTTAATATAAGTTAGAAAGTTGATTCTGCTGCGGGTTTCTCATGAAAAATCAGTTGATTGATGATGTATGAAAGGGCGACAGTGGGTTCTGCGAAGTATCATCACTTAAATAATTCAAAGTAGTGTAGGGAAGCGGAACGCTGGGGCCTTCCAAGAGATCATCATTGAAATTAAATATTTTTTAAGGGAAGGGAAACGGCCGGGCTCTGCATCAGAGGTTTGACATGAAATATTTATTTTTAGAAGGGGGAGAAAACCCGTGCTCTCTGCTAGTGAGTTCCTTGTATAAAATATTGTTTTTAATGTGGGGATGAAGACCGGCGTGGCTAACCGAGTGACTTCTGAGTATCTAAGAATTTTTTTTTGAAGGAGGGGGGGAACCGAAACACGTGTCGATCTGTCTGAGTGTATCGAAATAAATATTTATATAGTGGTAAGGAGGGGGGAACCGGCTGGCTGCTAAGTTTCGAGTAAAATAAAGACTTTGCCAGAATAAGGGGTTTGGGAGAAGGCGGCTTTTATAGAAGTTTCAAAAGACGCTCATACCAAATATATAAGATCAATTGTAGTGTTTCAAAACATTTCAAATGCAAGAACCATCATTATCTAGAAAACAGCAGTACCTTAATGTTCAGAAGCCTCTAATAACAAAAGATACATCTTGAGAAATACAGATTACCTTCGGTCTGCTCCCTAGTGATCGTCGCTATATCACTCTCTTTCCGAGAAGCAAAACAATACATTATTTCTGTCCTCTACCAAAATCGCCGATTAAAAGACAACTCGCGCGATCTAGTCGAGAAATCCAATGAACAAAGACTTACTCCGGAATCAATAATAAATAATTGTACCTTGCATAGTAAAATCTTGAAACCATTAATAACGAAATTTAGTTTAAAGTTTGCATATCTGCGACGTTGCGAAATAGCTTTTTGCGCGTTTTTGGTAAACCTATTTTTTGGGTTGCCAACCCGTTTAAAGTGGTTTCTTGCCTTCAAAATTAAGTTTTGCCGGGCAATTACTGCACCGGTTTATCAGACCCATTAAGTTTCATCTTCCTTAATCAATAATTAATTTTCGCGGAATTGCAATATTACCTAGAGCCCATAATAAAATCAAACCTTTAAATGAGCTTACATTTATGTCCGACATCATACATTGTACCTCCCGAAACATATAAAAATTTTCTGCACGCTTCGGTTGATTACATTCGTAAGGCCGACGAAATTTTGATGGGAACGTTAAGTGATTCCCAAACGCAAAGGTCTTAGATTAAATCCTCGGTACAAATGAGTCGATGGATGTGAGTCCCACCAAATGCAAAGCAACTTTCAAAACGCATCATTAATTACACAATATCGTCATGTGAAATTCTGATAAAGTGCAAGCAGTATTCTGAGCAACCTCAATTGAAGACGACCTCAACATGACCAACAGTGAGATATCACGTGCTAGCGGCTTAGGCAACTTTCTATGTGTCGATATTCAAGTGCGTGTAAAATACACAGACATACATCCTAGGCGGCGAGTCTATTATGATATGCTGGGTACGAGAGAGGGGCACATTAATAACGAAACTCAAACATTCCGAGTATTAGCTAAATACTACCAAGAGTTAAAATAGAGAACTACGTAATGTTTTGATAAGAAATAAAGAATTGTCATTTTGTTCAAACCAAAAAAAAAAATAATAGCAGAAAAATATTTTTTGCCGTATGACGAACTGTCCATGTTCAATATACGAAAAAAATTTTATAACACAAATTAATAATGGCCCTGCAATCGAAACTTGTACTTATTGGTGGGACTCCGATATAACGAAAATAACTGCACACAATTTTGACCCTAACTATAAGATTACTACTTATGAACACTTCACCAATTCTGATAATATGAAATATGTCTTTACAACATTCGATTACTAAATGACCTAATAGATACAAGATTGTAATATCTAAATATGTTTTACAAAATACACTATACGAAAAAAATGATGTGCTTAATTTTATATGAGCATAAGCAAAAATAAACTCCAATTGTAAAAAAAATTTGCCGAAATTAGTTCACAATTTCTTCCAAATTAATAGCGAAAGAACTTGTTGTAAAATAAAGAAATATTGTGATAATGCACACCATTAGATACAAATTTTAGGAGAGTCTAAATTTTTTATAATCAATCGAATATTATTCAAAAATTAATATGCTACTATAAAAATTATATCAATGAATCGTTTTGAGATCGATATCGCTCTGCAATTTTAAAATACAAAGATTTTGTTATTTATAATAAATATTTAAAAATTCCCTCGATCGAAGAGTCCACTTATAGACCTCATAATTGGCAATGTAAAAAAACAGACAAACATGCGTTCATACGAAAATCACACAGCTTGTTGAACCTCATCTGGCAATTAAATAAACATTCGCTTTAACGTTCAAACACAAAGACCCAGGAAAAAAAACATAGTATTTTTTTTATGAAACGTTAATCTGAAAAACAAAATACGGAAAATGGGTAACATGTCAATTGTTTTGAAGAGGGGTTAAAGAAGACATAGCTACTAGAAACTTGATTGATCATATTTTTTTCTAACAGGGGGTAAAATATGAGTCATAAAAAGTAAACCTCTGATGCTCTGACCATATTTTCCCGGAGTGTGATAAAAAAAAACTAGACTATAAAATTCAATAGTAACATTGGAGCTTAATATGAATCACATATAAAATACTAATAAAAAATTTTCTTTTCTACTTGCAAAAATTGAAAGATCGCTTCCGATTCTCTTTATACTAAACATTCATCGTACCCACGAAGAATTGACAACGCCTGCGGTCAACTTATTTACAAAAATACGCGACGGTAACCCCCCTTACAACCCGGTCAGCTATTTCAATAAATCTATGAGCAGAAATAATGAGGAGCGCTAAGGAGGAACCTCTTTCATCAACTCAAACTATTCAACTATTTCAGAATCTTGTCAAATATTTAAGCCTATTGTTTTATACTAGCCTATCCCAAAGTGATCTTAATATCGCTAAAAAATTTATAGAACCATTTTTATTTTCAGGTGTAGCCTTAAATCGCTGGGAACTGGATCTGGTCTGATCGTTTGCCTTAAAAAATATAGTGACCAGATACCAATTGATTACGCACACTCCTAACTGAGATTATAAAGTGCTCATTAATAAAAAAAATATGATATACACCAAAATTTGTTCATGAGCCCGCCATAAAAATATTTTTACAGAGGACATCTTTTTATCTAATAAAAAAAGTATGTCATATACTATTCTGTACATTGGACAAAATTTCTATGACACAGAAGAGTTTGATACAAATTGTTATCAGGTATCATAGACTGTTAAAAGGCAGGTCAATCAGACAGATATTGAAATAGAAAAAATGTGATCTTATGAAGATCGTATATTATTGAGGATCCTTGTCGAAAAAAAAATGTATTTTGATGAAGAATTCCTCATCTGAGCCACAATTTATTATAAATGTATCCTAGTTTGACTGTGATTTAAAGAAGCATTCACAGTTAAGCCGAAGAAACCACTTTCCCCGAGTATGTTGGCTTATAATTTGAAGCAATGTGTACCGCTTCTAGAAGTACTCTTTCTTCGAAGAGTTACTTATTTTTGTATTTAGAAGCATAAAAGTAACCGGCCTCAGTGTAAGTTTTTTATCGGATATTTTTTAAACTGTTTTTTACTTTACTGAATACTATTAAAGAAAGTTAGGGTCAGGTGTCAGTATTTGACTTTACCAAACTATACTTTCATGGTATCAAATATTATCACTACATAAGAGTCAAGAATAAAAGTACCATCTATCTTTTGAGCATATTTAAACAACACAATTATAGGGCGAAAGAAACAACGATAAATGGCTCATCTTTGAGCACTCGAACTAGCATCTTACAAGAAAAAATCAATTCAAGAAGTGACTTTGGTTGCTTTCACAATTTCTGAGCTTTCTCGATCAGCTGAGAGTTCTATCAAGCATTGTTCCCAACTGATATGTTTTTGCATCACATTTTTCATGTCATAAAGAGAACACTTTTCAGTGAGTTTTAAAGGCTTTCTCACTAAGTATTCAAAATTAAATCCGTAAATGCTTACATTCAAGAAAATAGAAAACTACGTTATTAATGTGTTCAAGATACAATAAAAACTACCAAAGAAATATTAATATCACATTGTCTAGGAGTAGTAGTGCCGTCGAGAACTGCATAAACAAAGCAATAACTTCATCTTCAATATGAATTTGTTGCCCGTTACAATTGTAAATTATCTGAGCCGCTTTATTTATTGTACCCCCGATTAAGTTAGCTCGTCAAGTTTTTTTACAATTTTTAGTATTGCCCGATGTTTCTTTGTTTGCGCTGTATAAACAATAATAGCGTCGCCAGTAACCGATTTTTTTTGAACGATATTTTTTGTGTCAAGAACGCCGTAGCAAACAGAGTAAAACGATATCAATTTTTTTAAATATTTCAGAAAATCCGACTTTTTCAATATAAGAGTCAAAAAAAAAACATTAAATTTTTCGAAATTAATACTCATTTCTTTTTTTTTTCCATAATAATCGATCTAATTTATTACAAATAGTCTGCTCCAAATCCACCTTTTTCGTGAAAATATAAATCTTTTCTTAATTATTTGTATATAAAGTCGTATACTAGTATTCCGTTGTGACCGTATGCTATACATTTATAAACCTTTTATTTTTTTCGCAAACTGATTGAGAAAGTTTGATTTCCGTGATTCGAGTTCCCTCTGAGACAAAAATGTGTCATGCAGCAAAAAAACCAATTAATTTTTCTTATTTGCGATATAGCTATAATTCTTAGGACAATGGGCGGTATATTTAGCACAAATCTGCCTCAATTATAAGACGAACTCTGATAATTTTTATGAACTAGTGGGCGTACTCTTGTCCATGACCTCAGTCAAATGAAAGTTCTTCGGATGAGAAGATATAACTGAGCAAGCCTTGCTACAGCATGACATGGTGATTTCTGAAGATGTTTATTCTTGAGATAATTCAAATAAAAAGGTCTTCGAAACAACTGCTTGTCTGAAGAAATTTATCCGTTATTCAAAAAAAAAGTCCCAGATTCTAAACTTTATAAAAAATTCTTGCGGCTTCGAATACATCAGAGCTCAATAAATTAATATATTTAAATTGGAATTTTTAATAAATTGATATTAAATGAAATGGCGTCCATCACAAAATTTTTTAGAAACTTAGAATTTTTTACACTTAGGCATGATATCAACCTACAAAACGGGTGTCATTTAATAATAAGACAATCATTTTCGTATACATCACATAAAATACAATGCAAACATTAAGGGTCTTATGAAGATATAATCACATTGATACATCGAAATATAATTTAATCAAAAGGCATCGAGTGATGTTGTTGATGGAATCATTGTCCACTATATATAATTTTTCCGGGCGTTACTTGCTCATGAAAACCTCTATTTTTATCCTAATTTTAGTAAGTGAATCCGTCTATATCTTGTTCGGCGACTTTTGTTACTTGTATGAAAAACCTATTTGCCTAATTTGTGAAATTGTGAGACAGGTTAGAGAAATCGTTCATTTCGGACTTTTTGAAATAGTCGGATTCTGATAATTATCGTGTTGTCAAAACTTATAGTAATTATTTCTATCAAATTAGTAACTCGAATGTATCTTAAAGGGTCTCAACTCTTTGCGTCAATTTTGTTGAATTCAAAATACGAGTCGCATACTTGGAGAGTCGGTACGACATAAACTTGTACAGGCGATGACATAACGTGCTCCAGGGCTAGCGTTTAGCGTCACAAAGTTTCAAGAGATATCAGATTACATTCCTTGGTGAGAGAGTTTTGAAAAAGAACCAAGATTGGAGTAAAATATCGATAAATACTTATTTGTTAGAGAAAAGTATATAGGTTTGTGAAAAAACATCTTGATAAAATTAAGATGTTAGGAGATAATAATTGAATGTGACGATAATGAATATGACAGAAGTTCATGCTGTATATTTGTGTCTTGTTTGATAAAGAATATATAAAGAAACTTAATATATTTCAATAGGTGTGAGTCTGTTCAAAGCTTGACTATTTGCAAAAAAAAATAAGTATCGAAATTTAATAAATGACAAAACCACCTAGAACAAGGTCTTATAGTACTATAATAAAAAAGACTTTATATATATATAGAAACCACATTTAAGTTTTACAAAATTCTTTCAAGAAAAGATTTTTATATATAATTTGTAAACTAAATTATTTGTTGTAATTATCTTTTCAATTTGGGATTAAATGATAGACAGAATTCTTTTCAATTAAATTTTGTGTTAATGAAATTAATATTTTTATATTTGAAGTTTTCTAGAGCGTCAATTTCTTAATGTTTCTCTCATGCTGAATAAATTCTTCTTCGTATGTAATTATATACTATAGTTGTGTATAAATGAGATTGTCTCAAAAAATTATACTACTCTCTTTCTTTATGCAAAAGATATGATTTGAAAATGGAAAATAGGTGTTTCTATTAGAAAAATATTTATCACAGTCCGATCAAAAATTAGTTATAAAAAAAGATGAATGAGTTGCATTGTGATACGCAAAAAAATGCTGTAAATCATTAAACAATAGTAAACCAACTAACAATCATTTTGTCCCTAAATATCTAATGTTGTGTATATACAAAGATTTGCCTTCAACATCTATTTTCTGAACTGAAAAAAATTGTCTAATATGAAAAATTTGTGGCTTCAAATCAATTATGAAAAAAATATATATCAAATTTTTATTCTTTATACATAGAGTTTGTAATCAAATTAATCAAAAAACTCATTTTAAATTAGTATATATATACGAAGTCGTAAAGGCCAGATAAAAATATTTATATCACAAAATTTTTATAGAATCTAGATCAACAAATTAGGAACACAATAACGATATATATATTTTTGTTTAGAGAAAACAAAATTTCGATCATCTTAAAACATCATATAGATTTTAAACTAACTATATAATCTGTTTGGTTTAAATAAAAAATACAAAATAGAACTATATTAATTTTATATTTTAGTTATCATTAAACTACGAAAAGAAATAAGACAAATATGCAAAACATGCAATAATAATTAAATTATTCCTACATATTAAGAATACATTCAAATTCATTATAGAAATAGTAAACAAAGTATTAGCCTATAAATTCAGTTTAGTGAATAATCGACAAACTTTATTTTTATTATGATCATTGTAGTACCTAATAAAGACGTATATTACAAACCAATAGACCTTTATGAGTTAATATCTTTGAAGCGACCGTAAAACGTTTTATCTCAAAATCACGACTATTGAACGTTGATTGCTAATATAGTTGACTTTAGTGGCAAACAGATATTTTTAATCTTAAAAATTATTCAGTCTGATGTTCTAGAAATTTTCATATTGATTTTTGATACCCATTAAAAAATTGTCAATATTTAATTTTTCTTATCGATTAAAATATTTTTAATAGATTTTCCACCGAGTGCTATGTGCATCGATTTAATTCTCTTTGCCTAATCAAATACTAGAAATTAGAGCCAAGATCTGATAGCTTAAGTTCCATACTGAATTCATTCAATGAGTAAATAAACAGAGAAAAGAACCTCAACTGCTTAAGCAATAATAAAACTTTAATATAGAAAAAGTAAAATAGCCATCAAACGTCAGACCAAGCGAAGTATTATAAAAAACTCGCCCATATATATAACCAAACTTGAACACACCCATTTCGAATCTTAAAGCGTTATTACTATACCTCTCCCTCATTAGTATAAAGAGCGCGACGTTACGGAAATTCGTTAAATTCCTCCTAAACATAAACGCGCATTCTAAGTTGAACTTGTTCGATAGATCGCGTGATGGGTTACGAAATTTATCTCAGACTAATGCAGTCTTAATAAATATGAGACGTCATATTAGAACGTGTTTTATATATTAAGAATGGACTTCCGTGCGCTTATTTAAGAGAGGGAATATAGAAAACGTACGGATCATAGAAATGGTACGTCTATCCGCATCAGGAAAACCTACCAGTCTGACGGTACTACACAAAATCAATACACCAACCACAAAGGCCTATTCATGCACTTAGGTGACTATTTGAACGATCAATTCCCTCTAATATTCTGCCTGCCTAAATCATAATTATTGTAAATTAGAACCATTCATGGTTTTGAAAATTTCCCTTGTTCACGGAAAACGGAAATACACCGCATTTGTTAAATTTAAATAGACATTATCATGAAAGTGTCATGGGTTTTGAAGAGAATACAACCGCATATTTACCGTGATTAGAGTACCAGTTTAAATTTAATCTTCGTTTTCTGGGCCGAAAAAAAATTAACTTCTATTATCTCTCCACGATATACATGAATTCCTGACGACATCGTAAAACAAACCAATTTCAACCAGTTTCTCATCGAAATAATTAATTGATTACGAGGAAAAATCGAATTTCAAACACGAAACGATACATACATATTTTTTATTATATGAAATATGGTATATGTTTGAAAACAAATACAAAAAAACGAGGTATTTAATGACACCAATCTATTTGAATTTTATTTATCATAAGGAAGAAATTATCTTATATCAAAAAAAGAGAGATTAATCATTTTTGGTAAATTATTTAATTTGTTCTAGCTTATATGCGAACCAAACCTTTTGCCAAAAAAATTACTTGTCGCTGAGATCAAATATATAATTTTGTGTCTATTTTCCCATGTAGCTCCACTATGCAATTTCATACACAATAGTCTTGTGTGCTTTCTATATAGCGCGAAATAGAAATTGAGGCGAAATTGTCCTTCGTTTTTTATGATAAGAATAAATTATTCACCTGTGTTATATATACTATCTCGTATGAAAAACCCACTGCGGAATAAAAGGAAATGCATTCGTCGTTTTATCCTCTCCGAAAAAAATAAACGTTAATTATATTTTTATTATTAACATCTCTCGGTTCTTAAGAGAAATAATCGTGTCTATCGCACCAAAAATTTCACTATGTCCTTATTATGTATTTATTTTGGAAGAATTATCGTAGCTCTTAAACGTAAAGATGTGTTATCATTGTGTTCACCTTCCGCACTTCTCTAATAGTTTATAAAGTACACATTCCCGTGTATCCGGAAATTGTTTTCTGTTTGATATCCAGTTTCTGCACCGCACGTGCGTTTAAAGGGTAGCCTTTCCGTTGATGTGCATACTGTGCCTATAATGTTAATACAATTCCGTTCTTCTTGCCTAGCATTATGTCCAAGTAACCTCTAATTACAGTAGACCATCTATAAATTATTATCGCTCCGGCCAGATTGTTCCATGAATCATGCAAGTCACTTATGGTCAAAAACATCTATATATATACCTAACGCTTGTGTAGTCAGTTGTAAATTTTCTCCAAAACAGAACTCTGTACAATTTTTTAATAAAATCTAATTTCTTTCTCAACGGAAGAATGTCAATTTTTTTTCGGCGATAAAAAAGTGATTGAAACGTCACTATGCCATCTTTAACCTAAAAGCTTATTCGTGTTTTTGACAGAAACAATATTGTTGTTAAGAATTATATACACAGGTGCTTAGTTTGCTCTGAAACTAAAACATGAAGCCCTTAATAGTTTCTCGAAGAGGAGAGGACTTCCATTATATATATTACAATTAATAGAATTATTTGATTTCGAGTAAAAAATGTTTTGACCCATGATAAAAATGATCAGCCCGACACGGTAAATCGGCCCCGAATATGGGAAGCCAAAATATATGATAAATATTTCATTAAATATTTCAATTTAATATTTGTAGAGAGAGGTATGACCCTTAATAATGCGCGGCGCGACAGCCCGATCTTCTCAAGAGAAACCAGATAATTTTTAAGGAATATTTATATATTATTTTTTTTATGTTGTTAAATTTATGATAAAGAACACCTCAATATCGGCCTAGCCCCAAACCGATACAAATCGGAATAAATACTAATATAAGAGAAATTTTTCATTATAAATATTTTATGTATAAATTCATTAAATATTGTGCTCCGACAAAAAAAGTCGATCGCCCGAGAAATGCGAGACGCAATAAAAGAGCGCTATATACAGGTAGTGATATTTTTATATCACTTTTATTTTATATTTTGTTGATTATATAATATTGGATAGACCCAAATCTGAGCCCCAAATCGACCAAAAGCCAAACGGCAGGATTTAATAGTGCTCCGTTTAATTGTTAATTTTGCGAATAATGAAAAATAGAATACTGCTATTCCTAACAATATATATACTGCCTGTGTTATAGCGGAAAAATGAAGCATCTAAATCAGAAAATTCACCGAATATATTTTCGATCTTAAATTTGATCAAATATTATATATTAAAATTAATTAGACGTTTCTAATTCTAAGGCCTTTTAGAGGCGTGAAAATACAAGAAAAGCCCCAAATTTTCTAAGGCTAAAAATTACTTTGAATTGATAAAGAAGTTGAAAAATAATTTTGTATAAGCCCCTTTTTATATCGGTTAAATAAAAGTGCCTATCAAAAATAGTACGAAGCGATCTCTTATATACTATGGACTTTCGTAATAGTCACTTGAATATAATTGACTAAAATGGTTTCTGACTACTCTTCATCATATTATCCAGTCTCGGTAAGCCTGGAGATAAAATTAGGGACCGCCAAAGTTGCTATATTTCATTCTTAAAGTTTTGAAGGCCGAAGTAAGATGGAAAAAATTAGAAGCCATTCCTCATATAACTTGGCCGTTCATAATGGTAATTCTCGAGTTTTAAGGAAAAATGAACAGCCCATAATCTATGAGCTTCCTCGATTTAATTTAATGGGCGATAAAGGAGAGAAGATATTATTAATGACTGACCCTCCCATTTATTCAAATCCAGACCTGTTGAAGTTTTTACAAACGTATGAAAGCCACCAGAATGATTGAGATTTTTATTCAAGATGGATCATGTGGCTGCTTAAAGAGAGTGTTAAAGCTCACCAAAGATACTGCGTGAGGATATGATGTAGTTTTCATGCCCTTGAGTAGCATAATTATATATATCACACAATACCTAAAAAATTATTAAATATTTTATATCTGATCTTTGTATTCACATATATGTACACAAACAATATAAACAATAGATCGTAATCAAAATTAATCGAATATTATCTTATATATATCAAGGATCCACCTGCCCCCTTATGTATTGCGTTTCGTAAGTTCTTTGACCTTGCATCAATATCTTTATTTAATTATTACTGACCCCAAAATTGTGATTTAATTTGGTATTTTGACAAAGATCGGAATGACAAGATTGGTGCGATTACGGCAGTATAATACCTTAAAGAAGTTCCCCTGATTTCTCGTGTGAACGGGTGAGAGCTGGGAGATCCGAGCAATTTCTAGTGCAATCGATCCGATTCGGATCGGATTGATAATTCGGCCTCAATTTGTTGCTGATCGCGATTCGACCACAGCTGGAAAAAAAATGTGATCGGATCGGAGACCCGATTTGAAATTTGCTGATCGATCAGACTAGCTCGGATTTAACATGTATTTGTAAAAGCAGCTACATACTGGAAACCAAAGTGTGATGACGTAACTGGGAGCTTAAGCGGGTGGTTGTCGCTGATTGAGCTTTTTTTGAAGGTTTAACACATGGTTTGATTGATGAACTGGTAGAGGTGGTATTGAACAAAACTTTTCTGAACGTGCGAAGAACAAAGCTACAAGAAATAATTAGATACTAATTTTAGTCTGATAACAATTCACGTTACCCGCCCACTCATCTGAATAAGCCTCCCAAAAAACACTAAAAGCTTGCTCGAATTTACATCAAAACTTTCTTTTTTTTGAGTCCAAGTTCGGGAAATAGAACGCAATATCAATAATAATCTTAGAGCCTTTTCTCAATATTTTGTTTCTAAGGAAAAAATTGCAAACAAAACCGAAAAAAAAATTAGTCGAAAAAAAAATTATCTGCAAAAAGAAAATTTGCTTGAAAAAGATGGCTTCGATTATTGTTGATCTGCTTCTCCGAACCTTGACCCAAGAAATTAGAGAATAATATGATGTAAATTGAGGAGGAGTTTAGCTTCTTCGTGCTCAATATTAAGAAATTTTAGCAACTTGCATATGGCCCAGACCGAGTCTGATAAAATATTCGAAAAAAACTATAATGATTTTGTTAGCTTTTCAGCCATATCGTAAAGAATAACCGAAATTTTCTTGGAAATGCGGAAAAGTAGGTTTGAAAACCCCTCTAAATCTCCGAATTTAGATTTTGTTTTGAAAATTGCTATTTAAGTTTCTGTCAATTGTCAATTATTGAAATGTCAATAACGTTTTAAATTTCTAAGAAATTCTCAGTAAATTTTCAAAGATGAACTGTGAAGAATTTTTTGAAAAAACTTATTGAATGTTTTCTGATAAATTTCAAAAGTTTTCAGAATTTTTGAATATTCAAAAATTTAAATTTTTAACATAATTCAAAGTTTTTAACATAATCCAAAGTTTTTGGATTAGAAAAAATTTGGTCAAATTTTAATGTATTAACCAATTAAACTTTCATTATAAGTATTAAAATTGTTTCTTAGCTTAATTACCAATTTTATCAAATGTCGTTTAAATTTCATTTTTATATTGAGTTTGAACAATATAATAAAATGAATAATTTAAAACATTTTCTTGAAATCAGAATAAAACGGTTTAAAAAAATTTGAAGTAATTATAAAATTTTCTTGGCAATTTCTGGAAAAAAAATTAAAAGTTTTTGAAAATTTTGAGAATTTTTCACCAAATATTTAAAACCTTTTTTAATTTGAAAACTTTTCAAATAATAACCATTTTTTTTAAATCTAACACAAATTTGAGACTTTTTTATGAAACATAATGAAAATTTAATCTTCTTGAAACTTTAAGAATATCATTTTTGCCAATTGGCGTCAAAAACTAAACCAGAATTAATAAATTTTAAAGTTTTCTAGAAATAAAAAAAAATATAAAAACGTCTTTCAAATTATGTCAATTTGTCCTTAAAATCTTGTTAAAATTTTCAAAATTTTTATTTCGAGATATGAAATTTTCTTAAAAATTCGACACAATTTTTTGACCGATTCAAGGTTCATTTTCTTACAAATTTAATTCCGAACATTAATTCTCTTTATTGGGCTTCGGTCGATTTCAGTATTTTTCATTTCAAATTTGAATGGAAATACATAAATTCCATTTTGAATTAAAAACATCAAGGTCCTCTACAGGCCTTCTCTTTAAAATGTTCAAAAATATAACTTCATAATCTTAAATTTCGAAAAAATGAATTCAAAGGGCCGAAGTTGATAATAGAATAAATTGATAGAAAAGTTTAAATTTATGAAAAAGGTGCAAAAATTAGAAAAAAATACCCACCTTCGCCGACGCTGATAACGATAAGTTAATATTCTCTTTATTTTGATTTTCATCAGTCAAAGATGATGAGAAATTCTGAATACGATAGTTGATTTAAATCTATTATATCAAATTGAATCCCCAGGCCTCTCGATTGCGTTTGAGTGTTCACTTTTTTGACCAATTAGAGCTTTGAAAGAAAGTTTAACCACGAACGCGAACCGAGGGGCCTGGCATCCAATCTTAGATATGATCTGTTTTATATTCATTTATATTATAAATTGAATTTTGTTATCAATTTTTCGAAGAAAGTTATTTACAATATTAATTTTTGACAAATTTTTTCAATACATTTCAATAAGTTTTTCAAGATAATTGGGCTTCTTTTTACACATTTCAAGTGAAATTTCTGAGAAACTTGGCTTCGGAATAATTATAACTTTTCAAATACGAGTTACAACTCTTAAGGTGTGGGTGTCGCAGATTTTGACAGTTTAGAAGCTATTTTTGGAATAAACAAGCAGAGCTGATATCCCAAAAACTTTTGCATCTTGGAAGAACAAGTCTTCACGTGATTTGTAATTAAACAGTAATCTGACGATCCTGCGCCTACACGTACGCTTTTAAAAAGCCTCCTGAAAAACACTCAATAACGCATTTTCTCCTTCAATTTTCACCATTTTTTATTTTTTTTGTGTCAGGCTCCAGAGAAGCCTCACACAAAATGCAAAGCGCCCCTTTCCTCGAGAATTTTGGTTTTGGCGGCCACAAAAACGAAACAAATTATATTATTAACCCTTGTGAGCATATAAAAAAAAAGTTCCGCCAAGGCACAAGAGCCACAATTGTGGCTCTACTTTGAATGTGTTCACAGAAAGCTTAAGGCAGGTGGAATTTTAAGTTTTGTCTGCATAAGGAAGTTGAAAGTCAGTATTTTTGCATTCGACATTCATATTCTAGAATTTTAATTGTGAGTTCTAGAAAAACTAGTGAGGAAAAGCAAGTGTACCATATCACTATACACGGTACAGTTGTCTCTACAATTTTTATCTCTATCGAAAACAATGCACAAGAATCTGGCCTACGTCATAGTTTTGCGGCTGTTGATTTATATCTCATAAATCAAAAGTAATTTAATAAATAGTCCGAAATTTTTGATTGAAAAATCATTATTTTTGATAAAAATGTTAATTTTTCCCTATAAAAGCAGAAATGGCATTTTTTTTTATTATTTTCGAGTAAATATGGTAATAAGTACAACTGTGGACAATGTTTGATTGATTAAATTCACTTTTATAATAACTAAATTTTTCATGGGATACTTGAAGTTGAAAATGTAGATAATTCACTTCCTAAGAAAAATGTCTGCCCCTGATACCAATAAATTTTTATTTAACTGTATGCATGCACAAAACACTTTCCTAAAACTAGCTGATCTCACATTGATTTGTATGTCCAGTTCCGAAATAATTTGTACGGAAGTGAAACATAGGCTCAAAATCCTGTATTTAATCAACTCCCCGTAATGCCGGTACAAAACATTTCGAAAAAAAATTCAATTATTTTCTTGAAACCGAATCTAAATTCTTTATAATGTATGTGAAACAAAAGATTCCTCGATCCATTTTTTTGTCTTTTTTCGATGATTTTATGTAGCTGAGCCACAATTGTGGCTCTGTGCTCACAAGGGTTAATTTATGATTTAATTTGAAGGTGCGCTATTTTGTTTTGTTTTGACGCTACGAAGTTAAAAATTGCACCAAAATACTTAAAAGTGTTTGAAATTACCAAAAAAATTATTTTGAAGCATTTTGTCAATTTTTTTTTGGTTTCTTAATTTGGTCAAAATTCAAAATAAAAATGAAAAGTTGACATGGCCCCCAAGAGACGCCAAATCGAAATTACAAAAAAATTCTTTTCCAGGACTTTTCTCTCATCCGATTTAAGCGGATTCAATTTTTTCAGCACCACTCAAGTGGTGCGGAGCTTCCAAGGGTTAATTTGTTGTCAAACAAGGCCTGTGCTTTGATATGCAGTATGAGACAAAACTGTTTTTCCTAAACTAGTGAAGGAAATAGCTTTTGCCTGACCCTCCCAAACTGAGCATTTCAAAGATTACGGCTAAAAATGAAAATTTTGAAATGGTCAGTTTTGGAGGCTCAAGCAAAAGCTTTCTCCTCCACCAGTTTGAGAGAAACAGTTTCGACTTATTCTGCATCTGAAAGCACAAGACTTGATTCACAATGAACTAGAGAGTTTTTCGAAATTTTGCTTCGGGGTCTATTGGGGACCATGTCAACTTTTCATTTCTAGCCAAATTGTTTAAAATGGTCAGTTTGAGGGGCTCTGGCAGAAGCTATCTTCTCCACCAGTCTGAGAGATACAGTTTCGACTTATTCTGCATCGCTAAGCACAAGACTTGATTCACAATAAACTAGAGAGTTTTTTGAAATTTTGCTTTGGGGTCTCTTGGGGAACATGTCAACTTTTCATTTTCAGCCAAATTGTTTAAAATGGTCAGTTGGGAGGCTCAGGTAAAAGCTATCTCCTCCACCAGTTTGAGAGATACAGTTTCGACTCATACTGCATCTGAAAGCACAAGACTTGTTTGACAATGAACTACAAATTTTTTTTGAAATTTTGATTCGGCGTCTCTTGGGGGCCATGTCAAATTTTCATTTTGAGCCTAAATTTTTGACAAAATTTAGAAACCAGAAAAAATGCTTCAACATATTTTTTTAACGTAAATACAAACACTTTTTAAGATTTTGGTGCAGTTTTTAACTCTGTAGCGTCGAAAAAAAACAAATAAACGCACTTTCAATTCAAATCATAAATAAATCAATAATTTTTGATTTCGTTTTTTCGCCGCCGAAAGCGAAATTTTAAAATATAAGCAATTTTGCATTATTTGTTAGGCTTCTCCGGAGCCTGACACAGAAAAATACAACAAAATGATGAAAATTGAAGGAGTAGGAACGAACTGCGTGTCTTTTTAAGAAGCTTTTAAAAAGCGTAGGTGGGATTGTATTAGATTACTGTTAAGTGCAGTTAGTGCCTACTCCTTTAATTTTCATAATTTTTATTTTTTTTGTGTCAGACTCCGGAGAAGCCTTACGAAAAATGCAAAAGCGCTTTTGTTTTCAAATTTTGCTTTCAGCAGCCAAAAAACGAAAACTAAAATTATTGATTTATTTATGATTTAAATTGAAAGTGCGCTTATTTGATTTCTTTTGACGCTACCGAGTTAAAAATAGCACCAAAATCCTTAAAAGTGTTTATATTTACAGAAACAATTATTTTGAAGCATTTTTTCTGATTTCTAAATTTTGTCAAAAATTTAGGCTCAAAATGAAAAGTTGACGCCAAATAAAAATTTCAAAAAAAANAAAAAAAACTCTTATAGATTGTCAAACAAGGCTTGTGCTTTCAGATGCAGTATGAGCCGAAAGTGTATCTTCTAAACTGGTGGAGGAGAAAGCTTTTGCCTGAGCCTCCCAAACTGACCATTTCGAACAATTTGGCTAAAGATGAAAATTTGACATGAGAGACGCCGAAGCAAAATTTCAAAAAAACGCTCCAATGAATTGTTGAACAAGTCCTGTGCTTTCTAATACAGTATGAGTCGAAACTGTACCTCTCAAACTGGTGGAGAAGATAGCTTTTGCCTGAGCCTCCCAAACTGACCATTTCAAAATTTAAATTTTTGGTTTTTTTGCGTTTTTGTCCGCTGAAAGCAAAATTTTAAAACAAAAGCGCTTTTGCATTATTTGTTAGGCTTCTCCGGAGCNATTCAATCCTTGTCTAGTTTCCTGACATATATCCCCTATTTACATTTTCCGGAATATCCCGGCCCTAATCAGCAAACGTGGTGAGATTTTAATTAGTAGGGCCGGGATATTCCGGAAAGTGTGAATATGAGATATCCCTTTACGACGAAGGTAGATATTTTCTAATTTGGTCTAGTACATTACTACTACTTGTAGTTCATAATGTACTGGACCAAATTAGAAAAAATCTAACTTTCTCGTAAAGGGTGAGACATGTGATATAGGGTCGTAATATAAAGTCGTTCAAATTTCAATACACGGAAAATCTCAGATTAAAAATTACACGCGCAATTTTGCGCTGATGACGAATATGGACTTTTTTTCGAAAATTTTGCGATTTCAGCTGGATTATCATTGGTTGAAATTTGAACCAATCAAAATCGAAGATTTTTGACCATGTTTAGACTGAGTTTATTTAAGTGAATTCAAATATGTTAATATGAATAAATGTTCGTTATTATATTTGGTCTGTTTTTCACCATTGAAAATTGTAAAAAAAGCCAAAAATAAGAGAATTTTGTGGTTTTAAAAAAATATAACATAAATTAAATTTAGCGGTCCCATTTTCAAGACCCTTGCCTATGATCATACTCAGAATAATTACTAAGAAAACATTAGTAGGATTCGAACACGCGCTATAGAGATAGTAAAAGTTTTTGAGATGGACTTCGGTTGGTAAAAGGATATTTGAGAAAAAGTAAAATAAACGATTTTATTAAAAGTATTTTAGAAAGCCGTGTCGATTATTTCAATCTTTCAAACTTTGTTTAACCACCTTCAACCCCCCCAAATTGTAGGGTTGTTTAGGAGGTTATATTATATGTGGACACGTCTATGTGGGGGGAGACCCCCTAACCCCCCTCCTAAATTCGTAAAATAAACGATTTAATTAAAAGTATTTCAGAAAGCCGTGTTGATTATTTCAATCTTTCAAACTTTGTTTGGATCTCAAATTGGCCCCATCAGTCAAAACTTTTACCAAAAAGATGTTCCACTTCAACTTTCACAATTTCTTCAACGATTTCTCGTCAAATAAGTTCAAAAATTCAGCAATTAACATGGCGACAGATCCATAATGCCGAGCTGTACATTACTGGGATACTTAGATCCATACTCAATATCGATAAAATTATAGAGCTGTTTATCTGTAGACCTGATCCAGAATTGAAAATTTTACCGCAAGATCCTATCGTTGACCCTTCTACTAATGCCATTTACTAAATTTTGATTGGTCGGAAAATTTAGGGTGTGCGCAGTCAAGCTAAAAATCACAGTAACAAATGTTTAGAAAATCAAAAACTGTTAAGTACGAAAAAATAGAAAATTTGGTTTAAAACTTATCAGAATCGGTTATTTCAACTTAGTTCTAAGTGTATTTTCAAAGCTGATAACGAAAAAATAATTACTTCAAAATTATATTAAACATTTTTAAGATTACTATAAACTAGTTTCGAATTTATATTCATCCATTTTCAAGATATTGCACTTCATAAATTAAAGTATTTCAAAAATATTATACAGGGGGGTGCGGCGTAAAAGTTATACGGCGTATCAGTTGGAACCCGAGATAACACCTACGTAAGCCGCCGCAAAAACCTACGCTTTTGAAAAATAAATTTATTCGTTCTGGCGTGCGGCGCTATAGTTATAGGAAAAAGATAGGGCTTTTTTCAAAACGTTCCTAGCAAAAAGTCAGAAAAGTGCACTTAACGTTTCGAGTTAACATTGTGAACACGCTACTTATTCACTGATAGGCTCTAGGTTTAACTACGTTTAAGAAACGTATTATTTTCGATTTTTGTCAAGACGTTTGCAGTAACGTCAGGACGTTTTAGAAGGTGGCTTAGTAATTATATCAGTAATTAATCTGAAGTATCTTATTGTTCGGCGTTATTACCTTTCATTAGAAGCAATAATATTTTTTTTCATTTTTTAATTATTCTTGCAAGCTCGTGTTTGTTATAATCCCGCTGAGTTTTCAGAAAAAATGCTGTTATGATTATCCAAACCAAGGTTGCTCAGGATTTTCCGTAGACTTTCTTGCGGACTTCAAGAACCTCTTAATTTCTCCTTCGACTTCATAAATGATAGTTTTAGCATGGTCTTATTTTTTTTCTTTGAAACCTTCTCTTTAATTCATGGTTTTTGTAATTAACTTATTCATTTTTTTGATGAAATCCAAAGTACACTAGCCATATTTTAACGCAATTTTTAACTCTAGATATTTGTACAACATGACCGATCAAGAGCACATTTTCCAGAAGTACCGCGTATAGTCTAGAAGATACGCGTATAGTCCGGGGGTTTGGGCCGTACGAACTTTCTACACTAAACGCCGCACCCCCCCTGTTAATCAAGTTTTCAACCTATTTTTCCTCTGCATAAAGTTGTTCTGTACTTTTTGGTCAATTAAGATAAACTATTTCAAAGATATCAGACATTTTGAACTTTTGAGAATAATTTTTAGACTGTTACACTGGTGAGTATTGAGAGTATTTTGATTTCAAGCATTTTCAAAATTAACTACTGAAAAAAGTCGGTTAACGCTCATTGGCGCGCGATTGTGTTCGCTTAAGATATCCCTGCTCCGTTAGTAACATATTCTCGATGAAATATTAGCCAAACAGGCATTGAGCGATATGTATTCAAGATTAGCCATTTGTAGAAACTATCCTTCAACTTGCGAAAAAAATTTGCCAAACTTTTTTTGTATGACCACACTTCTTCACAACATATAAGCGGCATGCATAAGCGGCACAAGGAGTTACCTAAGCCCAAACGAAAAATCTATCTCCTCAGGTTTTATTTGAAATAAACCCATTTTAATATAACCTGTATAATTAGTAAACAAAAACTTTGTAGTTGAGTTTTTTATCGATAAGTGCTATATTGATCTAAAATACGTAAAAAAAACCGCTCCAAAATGTTTGGTTTTCCGGTTTTTGGACTTTTTTACATCGGAAAATCTATTCTCCTAAGGTTAAATTTCAAAAGTACTCAAAGTTTTGCAAGCTAGCTCTGAACAAACAAAAACTTTTATAGGTGTTTTTTGTAAAAATTTCGGCCCCCAAACAAAAATATAATTTTTCAAGGTCACGTTGAAAAATTTCGAAAAAAATGCGTGCTTCGATTTTCGAAAGTTAGCTCAAAAAAAGCTGGGGAATTTTTGGAACATAATTTGGAGAAAAAAAGATTTGAAAAAAATCGAAAAACGCAAAATATTCGAAATTTTTTTTGTTGTCATTTGGTTGTTCTTATGCGTTTGATAACATTAAACAATTGATTGGTTCTTTTTTTTGACATAATAACTGCAGAGGAAATGTAGGAGCAGGGCATACTCTTAAGGGAGTTGTGGGTCGCAAAATTTGAGCCTCTTCCAAAGGTCATTTCCCGTCAAACTAGCAAAGGTGATATTGCCAAAAAACATTTGTTACTAACAAAAATCAACCTTCCGTAATGTATGAACTAAACAGTTAAAAATAGCAGCACCACCACGCAGTTAGTGCCTACTCCTTCAATTTTCGTTACTTTTTTATTATTTTTTTGTGTTCAGGCTTGCCGGGAGAGCCTTACGAATAATTGCCAAAGCGACTTTTGTTTTCAAATTTTGCTTTCAGCGGAAAAATCACGCGAAAAAACCAAAAAAATTAAAATTTTGAAATGATCAGTTTGGAGGCTCAGGCAAAAGCTATCTCCTCACCAGTTAGAGAGAATGATAGTTTCGACTCATACTTGCCATCTGAAAGCACAAGACTTGTTCAACAATAAACTAGAGAGTTTTCTTGTCGAAATTTTGCTTCGGCGTCTCTTGTCGCATGTCAATTGTCATTTTAATGCCAAAGTGGTATGAAATTGTCAGTTTGGGAGGCTCAGGCAAAAAGCTATCTCCTCCACCGTTAAAGATACAGTTTCGACTCATTACTGCATCTAAAAGCAGAAGACTTGTTTGACAATAACTAAAGAGTTTTTTTCGAAAATTTTGCTTTGGCGTCCTCTTGCGGGCATGGCAACTGTTCATTTTGAGCCTAATTTACAAAATTTAGAAACCAGAAAAAATGCTTCAAAATTAATTCTGCGTAATACAAACACTTTTAAGGATTTTTGTGCAATTTTTAACCTCGGTATTGTCAAAGAAAACAAATGAGCGCGTTTTCAATTTAAATCATAAATAAAATTCAATAATTTTTGTTTCGTTTTTTGGCTGTTTGGCCGCCGTAAGCAAAATTTTAAAACCAAAGCAATTTGCATTATTTGTTAGGCTTCCCGGAGCCTCACGCAAAAAAAAATATTAAAAAAAATGATAAAATTGAAGAAGTATGTACGACCTGCGTGCTTTTTAAAGAAAGCTTTTTTAAAAGCGCTAGGTATCAGATTACTGTTAACTCGTAGGACTTTAGACATGGAATCTGTACCCAGACTCGATTTTAGCCAACTAGTTGCCTCACTTTTAAATCGGCCATATTAGCAAAGTTTCATTATCAACATTCATTTTTCAATAGCCTTAAAATAATTATTTCAGACAATTTGCTATGACAATTGAAATAACAAATAAAATTTTAAAAACGAATTTAAAGCATTAATGAGATAAGAAAACAAAAAAGTTGCGGGAAATTCACTATTGACTCGACTATAAAAGTGCAATAATGAGCATGAAATTAAAACCTTAATTTTATACTTGCAATGACCTTTTATAAAACTTTCAAATGATTTTCTAAGCAGTTGTGTCTAAAATAATTATATGGTTTCTTGCCAAAATCTGAGGTGGAAAAGACCTCTAAAAATTATTCTCAATATTATTTAATGTGACAGAATGCGAGACATTACTGACGCCTACGCACGTAGGGCGGACCCTTCATAGATTCCATGTGATTAATTTATCGGAAGTTCTTGATTTCTAGAAATGCTCATAGTCCAAACCGGAGGCCAATTTTCACAAATAATACGCCAAACCCCAAAGGGGGGAAAAAAAAATTTCTTTGGGGAAATAAAAAAAAAAAAAATTTTTCCAAAAATCGGTAATTATTGATTAATCAAAAACCATTGTCACCGATAAAGGGTAATTTAGAAAAGTTCTCAAATTACATTAAAAAAAACATTGGGCTATGAACTTCAGAGCTTTTAAGACTTTCTTCTCATTACCACTAATGTCCGATAAAATCAGTTGACGGAAATAATTTCAAAATAAGTTGAAATATGTCATAAAATAAATTCCTTATTCTCGAAAAAGAGGATCAGTGTGACGTGTTTGGAAAATATTATTATGTCAAAACTCTTAAATTGGGGTTTATGCCCCAAAAAAATTTTCGGCGTCGTAATCTTGATCACTATTTGTTTACTTTCACCAAACCTTATTTTCTCCATTTGAGGTTCACGTGATCGCCTTTTGGACTTTGTGTAATGAGAAAAAGTCTTTAAAAACTTCTAATGGAACCACTTTCACTTCTCAAAAATTCATTTAAGCAATTTTTGGAAAAAAAACAGTTACTACTTTTACACCCTATTTCCTTAAATATAGGTCACGTGATCATTTTGGGGCTATAGTGTAAGGGCAAAAAAGTCTCTAGAATTTTTTCTGATTCACGTTGAAAGGTTTAATTTTTTGATTTAAAAAATTTTTTGCAAAAAATAAGTACTGTAAATACATTAAAAATTTTCAAAAAAAAAAACGCCAAACGTCATTTTGTTTCAAAGTTTATCGATAAATTTATAATTGATCTGTGTCATAATGATTAAGCGTCGTAAAATGCGATTAAAATTGGTGTTGCGGCAAATAGTTGGCTAAAATCGAGTCTACGGAGTTAAATTCAAAATTTAACCGCGAAGATTGTTCTGGTTAGTAACAAATGTTTTTGGAATATCAGCTTTGCTAGTTTTGGCGGAAAAGGCCTCGAGGGCTCAAATTGGCACATTCACTCCCTTAAGGAGAGTACTGGTCGCGATTTAGAGACTCGGACATGAAATTTCTAGGTTATCTTTAAAATATTTTTTTTTGAAAATTGACAAAATTAAGTCATAATGAAGTCTTTTTATTTTTCAATTGTCATGAAAAAGTATTTTTATCACGATTTGAGAAAATTATTTCTTTCTTTATTTCAAATTTTTGGAAATTTCTGAGAATTTGAATGACTGTTTCCAAAAAACGAGATACAAAAATTGCAAAGATTTTTGTTTTCTCTTATACTTGGGTTTGCGCGTATCCTTAAAAAAAAACGATTCGATAGACATACCAGTTTAGGTTTTGTCGTGAAATCAGGAAGGAGTAGTATATTTTCCCGCAGGCACTCAAAATAAGGCCAAAAAACAGTTTTTTTGCTCATTTAAGCGCCGGATGAAATTTTTTTGATGTAAAACTGAACTTTGGGTTTCTGCTCACGTTTCTCTGTGGTCAAATAAAAGCTATAAAAGATTCTTAGTATCTTCAAAACTCAGGAGGAGTAGCGCTTCTTGATAGTGAAATAGTTGCACTTTTGAAAGGTCGTTCCTGATTGGTCGGCCAATCAGAGGCCTCCGATTTGTTTTTTGAAAGCAAGATGATGTTCAATTATCCCTAAACTGAATACTTATGTTCCGTGCTGTTTCTAGTACTGATTGAGGCGGACGCTTGAAACCCTGTTTTTGGCCTTAAAAATGCGAACCAGTACTCCCTTAGGAACGGTGCCAGTACTATTTCAGAGCATCTGATACCTCAATCTACGCTCATAAAATGAGTTTAGTAGGCGTCCTCAAAGCCACTAAAATTCTTACTCCCTTTCAATCCTCATCACTTTTCTTGTTATTTGCGATCCAACTTCCAAATATTGAATGCGCATCTCCGCACGTAGAAAAATTCAATATTTTGGCCCCTAGTGGTCAAAACAGCGTATTGAGAGCTCTACAGAAAAAAGCCTACTCTTCCTATGAAAATATGTAGATTTTTATTTAGTGTGCTCAAAATTCACCGGCTAAGCTTGAATTAAGGTCTGAATGGTTTAGCCTTTTTCAATTTCCTCTCAAAGTCTCAGTGAACGGACTTGTGAATTTCTAGTTTTTGTTGCAAATCTGAACTTTTTGAAATTAAAAAAAATTAAAATTTTAAATTAACCGTTTTTTTAGCTGTTATTTCGAGTTAAGTGGTCGTCATTCAGCAATTTTTGAAAGGTGGCAAATGAATTCTAGATTAAAATTGGTACCTTTCACTTCCAAATTTCTCAAAAATCTCAAACTTATTTTTTTTCTTTGAAAAAAATCAAAAAATATCAGAAAAAAATGTCTACCTTGAAAAAAACTCAGTGGGAAAATTCTCTACAAAATGGGGCAATCAGAAAAGTTTCTGCAAAATCTCAATATTATCGTCCCCCACATCCCTAAGGGGGCTCTAGGCAAGAATGAACTTTTGTGGACAAAAAAAAACTTTACAAGATCTGAGAACTATTAGGGCAAGCTTGAAAGGGATGGAGTTTCGTAGTGTTTTCCATCCTTTTTTTGCAGTGTTAAGAAAATATAAGGGAAAAAAATGGCGATGGGATAGAAAATCGGTCGGGGATGCATCCCTTCGCCAAGCCTGATAGGGGCCTAGGTAAAGATATTTTCGCTGCTCCAACTAAGACTTTGCCAATATATTTTAGTCTTCGTTTCCTAAGCACATGCGCGCCCTGATGATTTAAATTTTGAAAAGCAGTTACTTGATCTTAAAGATTGTTTATAACTGCATCGGTCTCTTAGGTTACCAAACTGTATTAAATATATTTAAACTGTATCAAACATGAAATTATGACGTCACGGTTTTGAACCAACGTCAAGGTAAAATTCTTTGAAGTGACTTAATTAATAAGTATATCATGGACCATAATTCATGAATCATGATCCATGGTTCAAAATGAAAATCTACCTCGATTAGAGAAACAGATCTTCGGTTTTGATTTCAATGGTGACGTCCTTATCTGTAAATACACTATTATTTATTTAAACATCATTAGTTTTCATTATATTAAATAAATAGAGTTCAAAGTAAATACAAATTGTGAAAATATAATTACGAAGTTTAATTCAACATCTGTTTCCGTATTGTAGTGGTTATCACGTTCGCCTAACACGCGAAAGGTCGCCGGTTCGAGCCCGGCCGGAAACATGCTTTTTTCTGCCTTGCAATTAATTTGCAAACTAAGGGGTTCAATATATTAATATGCCTTGTTTTAGCGGATTATAGGAATCGTTCACTTGTAACAGCGTTTATCCTGAATCCAACCGACGTGAGTCACCGTGACACCCACGTCACGTGACTCTCGAGAAGAAAGTCTCGACCAGGAACCGAACCGATCTTGAAAATCTGCTCGGATGCCCTTCCCTGGTCTCGACAGTGAAGATAAGGTGTCCAAACCAGGGATCGGATTTTTTGAAAATTTCACCAGGTCGGATTGGGTCGATTTAAATACAAATCATGTCTTTTAAAAAAAATTCGGCTTTTGGAAACGACTAATCCGAGCTCAGTCCTTCGGGCTCAAGCTCAGAATGACCACACATATTCCACACATATGAGAAAAATATAACAAAAAATGGTCCGAATGAAAAGTAGCAAAATTTGCCGATCGACCATAACTATATTACGCTGTACTAATCACGCTGTAAAATTGTTATTTCTAAGAAATTATTTTGTAAAACTGTTGAAATAATAACAGTTTCAAATTCTGAAATAAAACAGTTTAACCATCATATGATTAATAAGTGGCGTTGACCCAAAAAACTGCCGATTTTGCATTTGTTTTAAATTAATTAAATACTGAAA
>SCLH01000182.1:62419-73912 GCA_004367855.1 Oikopleura vanhoeffeni
AATTATTAGCAAATAGCAGTATTTTTGAAAAATATCATATCTGATTGGAAATTTCATTTAAATCAGTGTGAGCTAATTTCATATATGCGTTTTCATATGCGTTTTGTAATAATTGCACGATTAATTTTTGGATTTTAATTTTTTTTACATTTAACCCTTTACTCATTATTTGTATAATAAGACTGCCTTAGATATACCTTCTTGTGAAATGCACTTATAAAGAAGTTTGATATACTTGTAAACACCAGGACACGGATCCCCAATAAAGTTGGCACCCCAAACTGGTTGGTATTCACAAGTTGATTTTCCGTTGCAATTTGAAGAAGCATCCGTGATGATATCGATATTTGAACACGGTTCTTCATTTTTGTTTTCTCTATTGCAGGTTGAATATTCCCAGCGTCCAAATTTTGCATATGTTACCTTATAAATAATCATATTTTAACCCTTGTGAGCATATAAAAAAATTAATAAAAAAGTGGCAATTTCGACGCCTACCATTGCCAAATTGAACTGATGTCAAACTTGCCAAAATTCTCACTCAAAAAAAATAATTATATTTTCTATAGGAATTCATATCCAGTTCGCCTTGTCGATTACAAAATAAAACTATTTTTATCTGATGATAAAGAACGTGAACGAGATCATACAGACTTATTTGTTGTGTTTGAATACACATCGAACAATATATTTCCAGGCTGACTAGACGAATGACCGAAATATTGCCAGAGTTTAGAGTCAACATTTGCAACCGCTTTATGAAGCTCAAAAAACTTTTTTCTAGCCATGCAAAAGCTAAAATTTCTAAAAATGATATGTCAATTCACCAGTACACATGCTCTTGCTCTCAACTTTATATTGGTCAAACTAAGCGTTTTTTTTAACTCCGAGCTAAAGACAACCAAAGACCTAACAATGGATCCCATGGTTTTTCTCACATTAATTGTTGCAAACATTATGACAAAAAAGCTGATAAATACGCTTTAAAATTTCGAGATAAATTCGCAAGCCTTGATAGGACTCGCGTCGGATACTTCAAGACCTGCTTCTCAATTCTTGAAAAGGACTTCCGAAACGACTCTGAACGCACAAAATGCAAAACCTACCATATCTGACTGAAACGCCCAAAATTAAATGACCGAAAAGACCTAAAAGCCTTTGGTCTTTTTGAGAAATCTTTTCAATTTAAGTTATTTAATTTGTCCGTAAAAGCCCAAAACCGAGAAATTTCTAATTCTATTCTCAAATTACTATGTTTCTGAAATTTTAACTTGACCTCAATATGCCTTAAAACGGCAAAAATCTCTCAAAATTTTAAAATTAGTCCCAAATTTATAGGGTTGTTCTAGTTTCTTATTTTGTTGTTTTTTAAACTTGAGAAATTTTAAAATAGCACTGAAAGTCGATAAAACATAAAATATGTTTAATTAAAAAGAATTCATGTTAGCCTATGTGTAATTAAAGCTGAGGTTTTCCTAAAAAATGTAAGAAAGCAAAAGAATTAATTTGAAAATTTTCACAGATTAGATCGTAAACAATTTTTTTCTTGTGATAATGAGTACATCAATGGCTTTTAAGAATATCTGGTGAATGCACTTTTCATCACTGAAGCTGAAACACAGAACTTGAGTTTCATCATTTTTATGTTGCTATTCCAAAAATTTCATTTTAATCACTCAAAATCACGAGAATTTGATTTTTTGTCAAACAATTTGTAGAGAGTTCTGAACAGTCACGAAGGAGTGAATCAGCTCTTTTATTTTTTATTTTTCAATGATGATCTTTTTTTATCAACCTAGTAATTAACCCTAACCGATAATAATAATAATTTAAAATTGTATCCATTTACCTGAATAACTTTATCGTCATTACAAATCATGTTGATCTGTTGAGCCTCAACTTTATAATCAGCTTCACATGCAATTTCGTAATTCGCATCTTAAAATATTTTCATGAAAATTTCGTTCCCATTGTACTTTTTTAGTATTATCTTATTAACCTTTCAAATTACTATATTCAATTTCAAATCCAGGTATTTGTGCGTAACTAACTTCGAATTTGAGATCAATTTTTGTTCCAACAATTTGATTTTCATTCGGGAAAAAGTCCTAAAATAAGGGGTTTAATGTCGTTATAAAATGCAAACTAAAGAAGGGCGTCAACACAAATCACGACAAAAAATTTGACAAACCCGATGATTTGTAGGCTTAAATATTTTTTTTAGATTTCAAGCGATATATATGACTCGAGACCGGGCGGGATCGGGATTAAAAACTCATTCCGTTTTAGAACACTGCGTAATAGATATCATATGTTTTGTTTGTTGACCAAATTAGAAAATGTTTAGAATATTGATCAAAATTTATTCGATTTTGATCTTGAACCGGAATCCGGTTGTCAAATAACAAAAAGAGTGAGGGACTCATATCTTTTTTTCTTGTATTAAACGAATCGTTAGCACGATCCTGAGGATCCTCCTGAAGGATCGGATCCTCACAAAGGACGTATTTTTGTTATAAAGCCATAAATAAATTTATCAGCTTACCTTCAAATTTATCCATTCGCTTTTGCCAGGGTAAAAATCATATCCTGTACATGTGATTTTTTCGTCATCAACAAATAAGCACATTCTTTTGTACCTATTATTACAGCAGTTTTTTCGGGTCAAAATTCTCACATTTTTGATAATAATTGGTTTTTTGAATTTTACAGATGGCCCTTCATTCTGTCCAACGTTTGAAGAATGCATAAACGTATCGTCATCCCCGTCAAACATGTTATTAAAATCATTATGGTAACGTCCCTTCCACCCAATTCCTCCATTCCAACCAATTGATGCGATTTCTTTCTCTCCAATCCACATTTTTCCTAGAAATACTAGTATATGTACCGCAGAGCTTGCACAAAATACCCGAAAATTTCATACGTTTCATAAATGGTCTGTTTTATTCAATTTGAAACAAAATTGACTGAGCATAAACAGATTTTCTGAATTTCATTTTCACCGCCTAAAAACCGAAGGAGATTTTTTTTTTAAAGCGGATGGCGCACAAACTATTTGAACACGTCGTATTTTTCCGAAACATCTTTGTTCGATTCAATTAAAAGCAAAATTGACCAAGAATTAATGAATTTTGTGAATTGAGAACATATTTTTACCGCTTTTTCAGTGTGGCATCGGTGAGCCACCTTTTACCAGAATCAAAAAAAATTACTTGCAGTTGATAAAAAGGTTTTAGTCTCCAGTATTTTTTTTCTCATTTATTCTTATCTGCCCGTTATCGACCGTTCCATTCCAGCTGAAGGAGAGAGCTATTTCCCCAGCAATTCCAACATTCTACACCCACAACTCTCTTAAGCGAAAATTTGCCTTTCAATCAACTCGTCATAAAATTTGAACCTAGTATCCGTAAAAATTTGAGAAAATATGTTTAGATTTACATTGTTGAACTTTCAAATGTATCAGAAGGATAAGTTTCTGCGATCATTTTTATACCAAACTTATTTGAAAGCAATTTAAATTTTTTAATTCTTTCAAGAAATCAATCTTTTGATACAGAATGTCACATTTTTTCATGATCTTAGTTTTTTGCTAAAACCTGAGTAACATCGATGATTGATCTATGAGTTTTGTTCATTTTCAAACACCTACCGTACGTCATTTTAAATTCGAATATTTTGATTGACGCAACTTATCTCCAGCAGAAACAGAGATCGGGAGCAAAAATGTAACATGCTGTATCTTGTTAAGATACAAAATAAGATGCGTTTGAAGGTCACGTGATTGTTTTTGGACTTTGATGTTATTAAAAAAAACTTTAAAACTTTTAAAGAACCTCTTCACTTTTTTCCAAAAGTGTTTTAAGCAATTTTGGAAAAAAAAAAAGTTCTATTTTGTCCTACCTTATTTCTTGAATGTACGGTCACGTGATCATTTTTGGGCTAAAGTGTTAAGGAAAAAAAGTCTTAGGTTTTATTTGGTGATTCCAAAATTTTTGCAAAAAATAAGTACTTTAATACAGTAAAAATTTTCAAAAAAAACGCACAAACGTCATTTTGTCTTAAAGTTAATCGATAACTTTATATTAATCTTGTCATTAATGTTTTAGCGTCGTAAAATTTGATTAAATGATGGGTGGTCACTACTTGCCGGAAATCGAGTCTACGAGTTAAGAAAAGTTTAAAATCTTCATTTTGGCGTAAAATAGTATAAAAACGAATAAAATACATTTTATTTCAGTTTTCTGCAGTCTTTAATTAATAAAATAAACAAAATTTATAAATTTTGACATTTAAAAAATAGATTTCACAAAGTTAGCTCGAAGGTTTCACCTTTCATTTGAAAAAAGTTAAATTTGAAATTGCCGCATTGCGAATGCGTCTCTAAGCATCACCCACCTTTTCATAATTCAAAAACATGTATTTTATTATTTGAATATTTTTGTTCGTGACTATTTGAGATAAGAATTTTGGAAAATCAAAAATGGGTACCGATTTTATTTGCCTATATAATATAGGCTATATTGTAGTAAATTTTTTGTGTTCATGTTAGGTCTCAGGATTTTTTCGATTTGAAAATTATTTTTAAAAAATTTGTTTGGGGGGATGTTCGTTGCTAAAAAGCTGTAAATCGGGATTTTCATTTGCCAATTTTCGCAAAAGTACAAATCGTTCCACCATATAATACCTCTTTCTGATATTTGAACAAAAATCTTTCATCCAAGAAACAAATCGAAAGTGACAGATGGCTCGTCCGATCAGAAACGAGCTCACAAAACTGATGGGATTATTTTTTAAAATGTGATTCTTCCCAGAGTTTTCAAGATATAACAATGATTTATGGCTTTAATTAACCGGACAGCGTTTTGAAATAATTGGATTTGGCTTTGAAATCATCAAAAAAAAGTATGTTGACCCTATTTGGGCTCTCAATCAAAATGTATTTATTTCCTGGAATTGAAAGTTACACATTCGAAACCCACATAAATGTGTAGCTGAAGTGTTCGTGCAGATCAGCTTGAGTCCAATTTCTTTCTCGTTTTTTCATAAATCATGTTTTAATTTTCTAAAAAGAAATTTCAACTTATTTCATACAAAATATATTTGAAACCATCAAAACATGCTTTTCTGCCCATGTATCAAAATAAAACGAGTACAAAAATGCTTGTTATTGTCTATATCCTAAATTCACTTTAATCCAAACAAAAAAAGCTCTGACACGCAGACTGCGATCAGAGCGCCGCGCGTCGCTAGCGGCAAGAGTCGCGAGTGGCCAGAGTCGAGGCTCTGTTTGGTTCGTGGCCAAGAATAACTTTAACAATTTAAACTTAGTAAAATATGATATTAATTATAAGGATAATTCAGAACACATTTAACACATTCATAAGACCATAGGTTTTTAAGACGCGAAAGTTAGTGGAGATTAACTGTGTTTTAATATTTTAAGTTATACAACCATAGTAATACAACCGTTTGAAAATACTCGTATTAATACTAATTTATGATTATTTTAAGCTGACTTAAACTTTCTGATAAACGGTGAGTTAACAGTTTACAAACACCATGGGTTCAAAAGTTAACCAGATATCTCTACTTACCTTCAAACTATTCGCTATGAATTCTCTCGAAGGTAATAAGTCGTAAAAAACTCGAAGATTATAATCCAAATTATTTTTTGATAACTATTTGATTTCATTTTGATTGTGAGAATTCAGCTGGTTGGTACCCCCAGTCAGGCCTCGGCAAGCCAGGCTTGACTTTAATGGCTTGACTTGACTTGACTTGGCTTGAGCCAAGCCAAGTCAAGTCAAGCCAGAAAAATTTGCTGGCTTGCCGAGGCCTGCCCCCAGTGTTAAAATTTTTAGCCGCCCTTAATTATTTTTTCTATAATGTAGCGAACTAGCTTTTGATACGCCGCGTATCCTGCTATGAACTAAAATATTTGTCTCTTTTAAGGTTAAAACCATTGTCACGCAATTTATTGTGATACCTATTGCAAAAAAAATTCATTTAAATGCAATTTTTATGCATTTTTATTTCGCAGATAATTCCGTATTTTTGAGCTAAAAATCTCATACGTTATGTTTGAAAAACGACCATTCCTTTTGGAAAGTTCGTAAATATCCAAAAAAGTTATAGTTCTAAAGAGATCATCCCGCTTTAAGAGCCAAGTGGACAGCCTGGTAGACATTCAAATTTTAATTCTGGAGCAAGCTAAATTAACGGATAAAAATTAGAATAAACCTAGCAAAAACTAAGCAGGAAATTTCAGAATCAGGATATATTTTCAAAATTTCAACATTTTTCAGGTGGCTCTCGAAGGTGTCTAAGTTCAGATTTGCTTTATTATATCGTTTAGGCAGCAGGTAGATGCAACCATCGAATTCAATTTATAAATTAGTTTTTTTATGATAAATACCGGTACGTATAATTTCGTATCAAACAAATAATTTTTACAGAATGAGATTATGAACAGTAGCGCTCAATTTTTCAGCCGGTGAATTCAAAAAAATAAAATTTGAACGAAGAATTTGGGGAGTTTTCGACAAAAAAGCACTTTTCACTGTACATCTATTTCCAACTAAACCCGACTATAGAATTTTTTTTAAGACGATATTTATAAATTTCAGTCATTTTTGAGTGCACTTCGCCATAAAGTAGCTAAAAAATTCTGCAGATTCGAAAATTTTTTTAATATCAAAAAAATTTTCATGAAAAAGGATAAAAATTGGCAAAAACTAGAGAAAAACAACTTTTTTTGAGATAAAAATTGACCTTAAATTGCGTTTTGATATTTAAAAATGTCCTGACTATTTAACGAAATGGCGCTTATTACACCCACAATTAATTGGGAATTTTTCGCAGCCATAAAATTTTAAAAAATTCAGGGCCGAACGGCACTTATCGAGTGTAAAGTCAAGTTTTAAAAATTTCATCCAGTTTCAAAATGATAATCGCGCGACTTACCGATTAGTTGACATACGGCGATTTAATAGATACCAAAACATTTGATTTGTGATTCTGCATGATTTTTATTTATGAAGAGTTCAAAAAACCACGAATAAAAAATTTTGGACTTGATTTGAGGAAAATTTTCATAATTTTTCTTAAAAAATCGATAGAAAATGAAAATAAATTTTTTTTGATTTTTCAAACAGCAGCGAGAAGAAATGTAGGAATCCTTAACTTTATAATAAAGCAAATCTGAACTTAGACACCTTCGAGAGCCACCTTTACAATATTTAAATTTTGAAATGAGATCCTATTCGAAATTTCCAGCTAAGGTTTGCTAGGTTTATGCTCATTTCTATCTGTTAATTTAACGTGCTCCAAAATACAAATTTGAATGTCACCAGGCTGTACTTGGCTCTAAAGCGAGATGACTCTTTGAACAATAATTTTTGGTCTATTTGCTGGCCTTAGGGGCTTAAGGGGTAGAGAATTACTTTAAAAGAATTTTGAAAAGTTTTGATCATTTACGGACTTTCCAAAAGAAGGTCCTGTTAACATACATGTAATGTATGAGATTTTCTAGCTCAAAATACGGAATTATCTGCGAAATGAAAAAAATCCAAAATAGTTCTAAATTTTTCAAGTTTCTACGTGAATCCTGTGAAAAAAATCTTAAGCATTTTCGGTTTTTTCTCATGCGCTATAAGTTCTAGTATATTTCACCAAGAAATGTCAAATTGAGTCGGATAATTAATCCACACCAAGAAGTTGAAAATCCAAACTAAAGCTTTCTAATGTTCTTTGAGTGAGAAAATGATTCGAAAAACGTTGATCGAGACTCGAACTTCGAGTATCGAATTTTATTACAAAAGATAAAAAATGCTTATTTTTAATTATTTACTGAATCAAAATGAGGTTCATGTATTTCAAATTAGTCATCAAAAAAGAAGGCTGATTATTATCATCAATAATTCGAAAAAGGGGCCTTATTTTCGAATTGATTCATTTTTTCAGATTATTTTATCAACTCTCACCGCCCGGAACGCTGTGGCATAGAAAGATTGACTTTAAACTTTTTTTTTACCCTTACACTGCATAATGGATGATCGTTAACCGTCTGAAAATCATTTTCTAAATTGAATATGCATCTGCTATTGAAAATTGAATAAAAGTGAAATAAAGTATTTTCGTGATATAACAATATTCTACCTACACCAACGTTATAATGGGCCAGAAAGCTTTGGCTATAAATATTTACGGTTTCAAATGTATTTTAAAATATTCACATAAGAATTTTCTACCACTGAAAATGTTAAAGACGATCGGGATCCCGATCAAATCCCATCCCCGACCAAATTTTCAAATTCAATCCGCCCACCGACCTAGAGTGGAAATCTTCTCAATCTCGATCCGACTAGGGTCGAGATATCCCGGAATTCCGACTCGGATCCCGTTTTAAAGGGGGTAGTGTCGCAAAAAAAAGTTGGAAAATTTTTCAACCATGAAAAAGCGAGCGAGGACATCAACAATCGTTTTTGACGATTTAGTCTTCACATCATATTTTAAATCTAACTTTTAGTCAGACAATCACCCTTCAATTTTTGAATATCTGATTTTAGCATTTATTTTCAGACCTGTAATATTTTTGAAGACGTAAGTGAAATGTAGAACGTAATTATTTGTTCGCGAATTGTATGAGCAATCGAGGTGGCAAATTCTGATGAAGCGGTTTTCGAAAAAATGTACCGTAACCACCAAAAGTACCACATTTTGAGGTATCTACTGGTATTTTGTATAGTCATCAACAAAACCAACCGTATTATTTTGCTCATTGAAGAAGTCGCTTAATTTGACACACAAATAACATTTTGATGGTATTCCTCATTAGGAAAAATGGACCTCCGTTTCCGACTGTTTGCCCGCCCCTCTTGTGGGAGAACCGATGATTGAAAAGCGACGAGACACATCACCAATAGTTTTTTGGGGGACTTTAGTACTATATCAGATTTTTCAGCCCACTTTTTGCGGGACAAATACCCCCTTAACGTTTGAAACCCGCAACCCCCTGAGCGCTCGCTAAATAAATTTAGACATTCCGCATCCAACATGCAACATTTAGAATAAGGACTGACAATAAAGTAAAATCATTGCAATAAACAAAGCCTTAAAAAGGGTTCATCGATTTTTATAACCTTACTTTCGTGATGTTTTTATCACTCAAAAATTAAAAGTAATCTAAAAAATGAAAACTACTATAATAAAAAGTATTTAAATTTTTTTACTTGAAAGCTCCTGCTTTAATCCGATTCCCTGAAAAAAAATTCGGTGTGAATTTCGTTTTTTTCGAAATTTGAAAATTTTAACTTCGGTGTAGTCACCGCATAATTTATACGACTAATTTTATAAGGAATTTTGAAAATCAAAAATAGGTACCTTTTCCTATGTTGTAGAAAATTTTTTGGTCATTTAACCCATTGGATTTTTTAGGTTTTGATATTTTCATCGGTTTAAAGGTGAAAAATTGAAATGTTAGTAAATTTTGAGCTATAAAGTTCCAAAAACCTATTCGAGAAAACCCTTCGCTTTTGCGTCAGGTTATTGTATTTTTGACACCGCTATTTTAACTCTTATAAGAAACCGAGGACTAAAAGGTCACTTTTTACACCTTTAAATCTATTTTTCCAGAAAAAATTCATAACCAACATTAAAATCTTAAAATGACCACAAAAAAATTGCAGTTCTGAAAAAACGGGATTATCTTTTAATTTTCCTTCAGTTTGACACCGATCTTGTGAAAACAAAAATGTATACCTTCACNAATATATGAAATACTTTAATTTAACACCGGCCATACAAAACTTTAAGGGGGTAATTAAGCGTTTTTCAAAAATCGCAGATGACGGAAACTATTTAATGGAAATTGATTACACTTTGTAAGAATAACAATTACTACGAGGTTGACAGTTATCGGAAATATTTTGCGAAAATTTCGATCGGACTTGTTCTAGAATAATGAAAAACTGCAATTTCATGATATTTTAGAATTTGTAGCTCAGTTTTCTCAAAAACGATTCGATACAATTTTTTTTAAATTTGGTATTATTAGGAGATTTTTAAACATCGCTCCTATTTATAGAAAATTGCATTTTGGTTCAACCGGAAGTCAATTTTTGGAGTTTCTTGAAATTTATTTTCATCCGATTGTACCGAAAGTACCCTCAAATTGAAGCTACTGCAAAACTGAAGTTAAAAGGTGCTACTCACTTTTACTTATTTTTAGAATTTTTCATTAAAATTGAGGTTTATGTATTTTAAAAAAAAAATACTTAGAAAAAAACTCGAATATTTTTAGAAAAATCTCGAAATTTTTTTTCATGATAAGAGCAGAAATGCATTTCGTGGCCTTCCTGAGGCTATTTGGTGCAGTTATTATGTCCCTACCCTGAATTAAAAAACCGATGAGTACCCCCTTAATGAAAATAATGGCTCTACTCAGTTACCTAATCTAATCGATGTTCTCCGGGGCAAAAATGGCATTGGGATGTCAATTTGCTCAAAAAATTTTTAAATTAAATTATTGAGACTTTTTGTTTGATATTATACATCATTCGTCCTATTTTTTCAACGATATTTTTTTAGTTTTTGAAAATATTTAAATTTATGCAAATTAAAATTATATAATTTATACAAAAATTAAAAGTTACAAATTTCTAGCCGCAAAGTTTGTCACCTGTCTCGGTGGGAATTGTTTACCAAAATTTTAATTTTAAATTCTCAAAAACTTTCGCGGAATAGCGTAGGTAAACTTTTCTTTGAAAAATACCCTAAAATCAGATAAAAAATGTACATCTGTGAAAAAAGGATACAAGACGACGTATCTCGCCACATTATATAGAAAATAATTAAGGATTGAAATCGGCGGCTAAAAGTTTTAACACTGGAGGTCACAACCAGTTAAATTTTACAATCAAAGGGAAATCAAATATCAGTTATAAAAACAATAGTTTGAATTAAAATATTGAAGTTTTTTACGATTTATTTCATGATAGAGAATTCATAGCGAAAATGTTTGAAAAGCAAGTAGAAATATCTGGTTAAATTTTGAACTCATGGTACGTTTGTAAACTTTATGGGTAAGTCACCGTTTATCAGAAAGTTTGAGTCCGCTTAAAATAATAAAAAAATAAGTATAAATACGAGTACTAATTAACGGTCTGATGATTTTATCACTTCTAATATTTCCTAACAGTGAACGCTATGGTCTTATGAATGTGTTCTGGATTATCTTTATAATTAAGTTCATATTTTTTCTAAGTTTAAACTTGTAAACTTTTTGTTGGCCACGAACCAAAGTGAACCTCGCTTCTTTTTCCACTCACTTGCTGCTCTATCACACTCGCTCTCTCTGGGCTTCGCCACGTTACGCCACGGAGCTTTTTTTTGTTTGGATTAAGGGTATCCCGGTTCCTACATTTTCTGCAGTTATTATGTCCTTAAAATGCACCAAATCAATTGTTTATGTTTTGAACGCATAAAACAACC
>SCLH01000182.1:75132-87627 GCA_004367855.1 Oikopleura vanhoeffeni
TTTATATTCTTTTATCCACCTTTTAATCTTAATAGGAGTAGCGATTTGAGGGAGCCAATTCCTAACACTCTAAGGACCTTCTAGCCCTCATTGAGGCCGCTTTCTCTTCTTTTCAGCCCACATCTATTAGTTTAAAAAGGTGATAAAGGGATATTTCTACAAAAACCAATGCAATAAAATTCGGGAATTTTGTTCTTGGGCCTCATTTAGCAACGAACAACCCCTTAAAGATTAAAAGTGACCATAAATATCTTCCAGATGAGCAAATGAATCAGTACCCATTTTTGAGTTCAAAAATTTCTTATTTCAAAAAGTTCGTACGATTTTGAATCATATTCTTGTGAGTTATCTACATTCAATGGTTGAAGAATTCGTTTTCGCTCGGGTTCAGTTGAATTTCCTTTAACTTCCGTTGCTAAAATATTATATTTATTATCTTATAAAAATACCGAAAGTTATATAGCTTACCTTCACGAAAAAAAAATGAGAAAAACAATAATCCTAGTTTTTTCATATTAATGTAGTTTTGTACGCCAAAAACTGTTTCGGATAGATTTATAATATCTGATAGAGTGGTATTTTACGGTCCACTGCGTACGCATTTTTTTTGAACTGATAATCATTTGTAACACTTTATCATGTATTATTTTATATCATTACTATCAAATAATCATATATACTTAATTAGATACTTAATTAAAATTATAGTGAAACATCGATAGAGAATATGAATTTGAATAATTATAAAGATATATTGACCCCTATAATTTTTACTGTTTATCTTTTTTAAGGCAGTTCATATAAATTATTCCTGATTCTGAATCCAAAAAAAATAGAGGTATCATGACGCTGGAGTTTGTGGTGTTTCTACGTGGGAAATATTTGCCAAAGTCGTAGGCTTAAAATTTCGAATTTGGTCGAGTAATCATTTTAATAAGAACGCCGAGCAATGAGTCTGAAAGTATTAGTGTACGTAAAAAAATTGATCTTGAAATTTAAATCCTTATTGACCAAGAAAAAAAATTAGTTGTGGTCTTGCGGCTCTGCGAAAATTCTTTCTCTCACAAGAGGGTGCAAAAGAGTGGAATTGCAGCTTCATTGAGGTACATTTTCTGTCTTTATACCGCAGAGGGATCGGAGCAAAATTAAGCAGAAAATATTCGGACTACCTTTCAAACAAATTTATCAGTGCAGTGTATATGATCACATTATAATTTCAAGGTCAATTAAAAACTCATCGCTTTGAAAATAAATACAACTTTCTCATGAGCAACCGATTTTTGCAGCCGAGAGACCACAATTAATCGGTTTTTCTTGGCCGATTCAGTAAACCCTTCAATTTTCAAACACAATTTTTTCCCACACAACATTTATAGATGCGTCTAAAAAGATGGCTTACTTTCATTTTTTCTATCTTTTTTGATAACAAAAGTTAGAGCAGGCTAGGAAAAGGGAACGTTCCCCCGACTTTTTTCATCTCTCTTCCCTTCTCCTAGCTGTCGTCTCCCTCTTCACCTTCTTCCCCTCGAAAATCGTCACCTTCCCTACCCGGGGATGAACTGAAAAAGGAAATGCTTGCGTTTTCTTGAATTCTTGAATTGAGTTTCGTTAATTTTCTGATGGATTGAATTAATTTGCATATTACTTCCGCGAATTATAAGCTGCTGAAGAAAAATAAAGGGTTTTCAAAAGCGTTTTCGCAAAATGTTTACGAGTTTCATAATCATTCAAAAATAATTATATCTATACAATAATTATAAACAGCGTTCACGGAACAATAATTTTTTTCCATTTTTACGTTTGAACATTTCAAACAAAAGTTAAATATTGTTAAAAAGTAGAAAGAAATACCCAGCAATTACAACAATTTATATATAGAACCCCTTAATAATAAAATTGCCGGACTGAGGAAGTATATCGCCAAAATTTATAATAAATGGTTTATTATGATTATGACTGTTTTATTTTACGACTGTATTATATTAGTTTATAACTCGGAATATTGCAGTCCGAAGGACTGAGAAAGTATATTAAATATACAAGTTGAGACCATAACTTAGTTGTATATTTTCAAAAGTTATAGAGAATGTAGTATTATTATCATGACTGTCTTATTTTATAACTGTCTCATATTATTTTATTCAAAATGCTTGCATCGTTACTAACGATTCGTTAGCTAAGCCAATTTAAATTGTCGCAGATAAAAATGGTACTAAGGCGCATTGTATTGTAAAACCCGCATCATCAAAAATAAAGAATCGATTAGAATTCTATTAAATTTTGAGTATTATTGTTCACGGCATGCCGCGGCAATGGGTAGCTGACGAATTTTCGAATGAAAAACAGAAAGTCCTGGAAGTTTCACAAATTTATAATACCAAGAATATTTGTTTTCATTAAACTTTATGGTGACCAAAAGCGGGTTTTCCCACATCACGCATTCCGCAGTACCGATTCTACTTCCTTAGTTTTCCACTGCGACCCAAAGTCATCAAAAGGAATACAAATTTAATAACGAAAAGAATAATTAAACTTTTAAATTTTAACTTCTAAAAGTCTTAGTATTCAGTTTTTTATCTGTACAATTATTACTTGAGAATAGAATAAAATCTGAAAATCAATTTTATATTTTAAATTTAATCTGAGGTTTGAGTCAAACCGTTTGACCCTATGGCTTCGTGACATTCTGAAATTATGGGTCCAGTCCGACATGTGACTTTGATGATGCAATTATTTCTCACATAATTATGGTACTTCTTGTTCCCAAGAATTATTGTGTCGGTCAAATATTTTTTGATCACTTTCGAGAATAACCCTAGTTCACTTTTTGAAAGTCAAAAATTGATTTTGGAGTTAAGTGGTTTGAAACATCACAATTTCTGGGAAATCATTCAACTAAACTTAAAATGTCAAAAATCTTACCGGAAATGATTATATTTAAAACATAAAATTGCGAAAAATTCTCATGGAAAGTGTATAAATACATTCAATCTATCCGAATTTAACTACTTATGTTCGTTCATAAACAGAGATGACTAGTTTTTTAATTCCACAAATTCTAATAGCAGGTAAAATGTAGATTTTTATATTTAGTATTATCAGAACAAAAATTCTATCATTAAATATGACATAACATTTTTCTCTAAATTCTGCGCTAGTTAATTTTTCCAATCGTTCATAAACTTTTTAGTTTAAAAATATTTTTTCCCCGGGTATAACCCTACGGATTATTAATCAGTAATAACTAGGGTTCGGACCGGGAAAAATTTGAACCTTTAACCTCTAGACTCATTTGAGTATTGATATCCCCCAGAGGCA
The DNA here is from genome assembly GCA_004367855.1 of Oikopleura vanhoeffeni. NCBI lineage: Eukaryota > Metazoa > Chordata > Appendicularia > Copelata > Oikopleuridae > Oikopleura > Oikopleura vanhoeffeni. Next base: position 78,451 of record SCLH01000182.1, read on the forward strand.
TGAGAGCCGTTTTTGGCTTGACTTTGAAGTCATATTATGGGAAAAGTTTAAGTGTTAGGGGATTAATTGTTGTAAAATCATTGAGATAAAGGATAGACTCAAATTTTTTATTTATTATATTAAGACAATTAAAATATTAATCACTTCATTTCCGCTGTGAAAAAGTGAAGCTAACTCAAACTGTTTTCCACGGGAAACCATACGATTTTAATAATGAAATGCTAGTAAAATAAAATTAAGTGAAACTTTATGTTCCTTAAGGGGGTGGTCGTCGCAAAATGAGGCTCTAGAAACAAATTTTCCCAATTTTATTTTTATGCTTTTTTATGAAAATATGGAAAATTACAAGCATTTTGGTACCAGTTTTATTTTGATACATAGCTAGGAAAGCACTTTTTGATGAGTTTAAAAATATTTCGTATGAAAAAAGTTGAAATTTCTTGATTTTTGGAAATTTAAAACACGATTTACAGAAAAACGAATCAAACATTTAGACAAAACTCAACCCGATTTTTTGCACGGACTCTTCAGCTGCACATTCATCTAGGTTTTCAATATGTGACTTTTAAATCCAGGAAGGAGATACATTTTGATTGAGACCCTTAAACAAGGGTCAAAATACAGTTTTTTGGTGTTACTGAGAGCAAATTTAAGAATTTTCGNTTTTTTTTTTATTATTTTAAAAACTTTTATTCTATTTAAACCCAAATTTTGTTGCGGTCCCGCTCTTGGCAATTTTAATTGAAAAAAATCAATATTTTTGCCGGTTTTATCTAGTTTTTAGACAGAAAAAAGAGTTTTCTAGAGTAATTTTCTGACCACTAGAGGCCCCAAAATTTTTTTTGTATCAATTGGGTCATTTTATTTGGTAACGATAATTTGTGTGAGGTCAAAGAACAATCACGAAAACTTTTAGTTTGGCCCATGGTTCTCCCGGTCCGAACCCTAGTAATAACTCATCAGTTAGCAAGTAAAAAGAAGAGGTTTTCAAATTTTCCGTGAAATTTCAATAAATATATTTTATCTCGGTGCAATGCAATGAACAAAAAATACAAAAAAAGTCGATTAAAAAAATGTAATTTAACCCCTGTGAGCAAAGAAAAAAAAGTTCCGCCAAGGCACCAGAGCCTATATATAGGCTTTTTTCAATGTTGATAACAGAAAGCCAAAGGTAGTTGGAGTTTCAATTTTTTTGCATAAGGAAGTTTAAAAGTTATATTTTTGAATCCGACATTTTAGATTCTAGTATTTCGATTTTTAGTTCTAGAAAATTTAGTGACAAGAGCAAAGTATAGCATATCACGTGATACAAGCTCACAGTGGTGTTCATAAATTATTTCGGAATCGATGCACAAAGATCTGGCCTACGCCATCGTTTTGTCCGATTTGATCTTTATGATGAATCAAAAATTATTTTTAAATAGGTCTGAAATTTTGATGATAATTGCACTTCTGATATTACTTCTAGGTCGATATACTAATCAAGTAACTCTGTGGACAATTTTTAATTGCTAAAATTAATTTTTAAATAATTAAAATTTATTCGTGAAATACTCAGATTGAAAATTTAATTCTTAAAAAATTTCTGTTCCTGCATACCAATTCATTTTTGTTTCAAGTGTCAAGCATGAACAACACATTTTCCTAAAAACTGGCTATTTTCAAATTTTGATTGACTTAATAGGTCGCATTTTTTATAGAAGTAAAATATTGGAAAAAAATCTCTAAAAATTAACCCTCCGTAATATTTGAACAAAATTTGCAAAAAAAAATGAACTATATTTTTGGAATCGCCGCAAAATTCTTTATAATGTATTTGGACGAGACAATTCTATAATGTTTTTTTGCCGTTTTTAGATCATTTTAAGTATGCTTATAAGCTCTGTGCTCACACGGGTTAAGGAGGTACTGGTCGCTGGTTTTATGAGGCCTCAGGGGCATTATAAATGCTCCAAAATAATTCAAGGTGATGAAAAAGTGTACTGCCGACCAAATCATAAAAAGTTCGAAATGTTCGCGATTTTTTTTCATAAAAACTTAATAAATGACTTTTGCTTCAATTTAACAAATAAAACGTCAAAATAGTATCATGACATAAGCAGACTTTCTGATCAGTGTTTCAGTAAGTTTCTTTTGAGCTTCCGTTCAAAAAAATCGAACCATTTTTATTTTTGAATTTTTCTCTTGGGTCCTGAAAAAATCATATTTCGAGTTTTAGGTCGAAATCTTTAAAAGTGCCACGAGATTACTGTTTGTATTTGTATGAGTTAGCTTAGAAAAAAAATTGAATGAATTTTATAATTTTTCCTAGGAACAGAAAGTTTTTCCAGCGAATAATTGCCAAAAAGCGGTAATTTATCCCAATCAATCGTTGATGTGTGAAAAGCACAAAAAAACACTAATAATATGAAAAAATTTTCGAAATTTTTGCTTTTTTTCGATTCTTAACGTTTTTTTTTAATTTGACCACTAAAACTTGAAAATATCGGGTCGACGTAAGCCAACTTTCTCTTCAGTGTTTTCCTGGCTTTCTTTTGAGCCTACTTTCGAGGAAATTAAACAACATGTTTTTTCAGAAAATTTTTCATGTGACCGTGAAAAATTCATATTTTGAGTTTGAGGTCAAAATTGAACAAAAGCGACCATAAGAAGTCTCTGCTTGTTTTGGGCTATCTTTTGAGTAAATTTCAAAATTTAACTTACAAGGAAATAGATTTCCGATGAAAAATGCTCAAACCGGTGGGTTTTTGCATATTCTCGAAAAAATATAGAACTTATCACAAAAACCAACCATGAGAAGTTTTGCTTACTAATATTACACGTTATGTTAAAATTTGAGCTCAATCCGATTGATGGTGATTACATTTTTGTTGCTGGAGAAATGGAGCTCAGTTAAAGAAAATAATTGTAGATCTAAACATGAGAAAAAGTTTTTTATTGTTTGATATTGAAGGACAAAACCTTGTAAGTATTATGCAAGCAAAATGAAACCAACATATCACTTAACCAACCGGTTAAAAACATAACCAGAATGTTACTTTTTACAGCTCCGACTAAATACAGCTTCCGGTGTATTTTCGAAAAAAATTATATTTCTCTCAGATAATTTCTAAGGCTTTCTCGAACTGGTCATAAGCCCAGTTTTTTTATTTTTCTGTTATTTCGCCTTAAAAATATTTTCTTTGAAAGTCATTTTTCTGTGTTTATTTTTTAAGTTCCTGGTGGGATTTTTTTCTGCAAATTCCACTGAGATCTCCCGCTATCAGTTATATAAAGTGAGTGCGGCGCATCATTTCAAACTTATGGATTACACCAATACATTAATCAAACTTCAAATCAATTTATTTTACTTCAATTTTCTCGAGTACTGTTCACTGAACTGCAATTCTCCCTTTGTTTTATTTTGATGCCCAGAGAAAAAAAAATAAAAGCACCCTCAGACCCCTTAAGGCTAGTTCAACAAATCAGCTTATCAAAATGGCATCCTGAAAACCCTGTTAGGTCTAATTTTCATCGGGAATATGTCAATTTCGGAACCACCACCCCCTCAATTATAAAACTCACATCGAAAAACTTCAATTCAAATTCGATATTTAGTTGTGAAGGCAACAATGGATCCTGCTGAATGGAGCCTAAATCACATTCAATTTGGGATCGCGGACGAAATATGGGCAGGGTTCGGACCGGTGAACTTTTCAAGTATCAAATAAGATTTTTTACAAAACAGTAAAAAACCGGAGGCAAACCTTAAAAAAAATATAATCTAAACAAACGAAAGAGTTTTGTGGATATTTTGCTTAGTTTTATGTTTAAATTGTGAATTTTTCATAGAACATAATCTCGCCTTGATCTAAAATTATTGTCGTCGTAAAACTGAGTTCATTTAGAACCAGAACGGGAAAAAATATGTAACATCATGTAAGGCCTTTTAAGGAGGTATGGATGGCTGATTAGACATGTTCACGTTGATATATCTTGAAAACTAACAGCTTATGAAAACACAGAAACTTCGCTTTGTAGATCTATCCCTAATCTTGCGAAATAATACATCAAAGATTGTTTTCGACAATGACACTCATATTTACAGTTTCTTTAAAGAAGACCTTTCGGAACTTCAGAATCTTTCTCCTCCCAGAGAATATTTCCAAAGTGGCTCAATTTTGGACAAAACACTCGTAGCTAGCATATTGATACTTTAAAATGCGCTTTATTCAATCCGGCGACTGAACAATTTTAGAACGGCAAATATCCGACGTTTATCGGCAATCTGATACTTTACAATTTATCTCTCCGAAGTTTAATTTTTTAATTGGCTCAAATTTTCGCCTAGTTTTTTTTTGTGTTGAGTTGCATTTATTGAATGACGGTAGTTGCAGCGAGTAAAGTTTGAGGTCCGATGGTCTCTACTATAATGTTTAAAGTAGACTCACTATAATGATAAATCATCCGACCTCAAAGAGAGTATTCCTCATAACATGCTCAAGATGAGCTCTAGCTTTTTCGCAATTTTCTGTTACATGTATAATCTGAGATATGATTTTTTTGTCAAGTAAATGTCGAAAAAAAAATTCTCACGTGAGTAGACTAAAAATATTACTAAAATCAAGCTGTCAATTTATGAATCAAAAATTACATGATATCGAAATTTTCAACCTAAACGCGTCAAATTAACGACTTATGTTTGAAGCAACAAAAATACTCGAAAAAAAGAAAATTTCGAGATTTTTTGTCATTCGGGTTGTTTTGGACTTTTAAAAATGGGTATACAACCAATTTGGGCATTTTTTGAATATGATACGGGCAGAAAATTCGGCCATTCATACCCCCCCCCAAATATTTAGTCTTTTCTGCCAAATAATTTTCACGTGACCTCGAACGATTCATACTTTGAGTTTGGGGTTGATAAAAACAATCCTACGAATTTTCTGTTTGTTTGGAGCTAGCTTTTGCAAGAATTTGAGCAAATTTTGAAATTTAACCTATAAGGAAATAGATTTTTCGATGAAAAAAATTCAAAAAACGGGGGGGGTTTTGCATATTCTAGAATAAATAAAGCACTTTTCACAAAAACGCTCTTACACTCAACACGATGCGCACCATTTAAGCGGGGAAATTCATTTCACCATTATGACTCATTTATTACTCACGTGCTTCTATAAGCAATTTAATTGGATTAAAATATTGGCGATCGTCTTTGATCGGTTAAATAAATTTTGCAGACTTATTATCAGCTTATGTTGAAATTAGGGTTTATTTTAAGATAATACCTGAGGAGATAGATTTTCCGTTTTGATTTATGTTTTCTTGTATGGCTTATTTGTCAAGGAGTGTATACATACAAAAAAGTTTATGCACACAAAATAGCACATTTTTACGCAAGCTGAAGGCTAGTCCTACAAACTGGTTAATCTCAATAATATCCTTGAAGCGCTGTTTGGCTAATGTTTTATCGGGAATATGTCAAATAAGATGTCAACATACCAATGGTATGATACCAATAAGGTTGAAAAAACAAATTCTGACCACTAGAATCTAGTCACTAGATACCGTAAGAGTGTGATCGCATATTTATATCATTTTTACTGTGACGCATGGTTCGCCTGGTCCGAACCCTGAATATTGGTAACAAATTATAAAAATAACATGAACATAACTTGGGAGGTGAACGCAGAGTGTCAAAGAGGAACAACATTCAAAACGTCAAAAATGGACATTGACTCAGATGGAGACTATCTGTCAATCGACGGTCGAAAATACACCGGAAATTAGTCGAATATAAATTTTGATTTGATCTAGATATTCAAATAAAAATATATACTAGTACTATATACAAGTATAGTATATTTAACATTTTCGTCGAAATAGTCAACTTTAAAGTGTATATTAAAAGATATAGTATTTTCGTGTTTTATTGTGTGTTTTTTGATATAATTTACTTTAGAAAAATCATTATAAAAAGACATAACATTTATTTATCTACGTTTCACTTTATTTAAGCATCTTCAGGATGAACTTATTTTAAGTTGAAATAATTTAACAATAAATTCGCACAATACTAGAATTTGAACGAAAAAAAATTTCGAAAAATCATCTTATTTTTTGATATAATTAACTTTAGAAAAATCATCTTATTTTTTTGATATAATTAACTTTAGAAAAATCATCTTATTTTTAAATATAATTAACTTCAGAAAAATCATCTTATTTTTTGATATAATTAACTTTAGAAAAATCATCTAATTTTTTGATATAATAACTTTACAAAAATCATCTATTTTTTCATTTTTGCGATGAGTCATTTTCGCGATTCGTTATTTTCACGATTTTAACTTCAATTTGTAAAATTTTAACGTAAAAAACATAAATTTAACCCTTATTTGAATATAATTTTGAACTTAAATTAACAATTACGAAAATTGCAGATAAATAAGTTCTGACACAGCCAAACGAAAGACAAAATAATAGGTCACCGAGAAAAAGAAGGCGTAATAATTTTATGATTTTTAGCAGCATTTTAATTTAAGGGTCAGTTTCAATGTGAAATAAGCAAACTAAGACTTGCAGGAAACGTTTTTTCTAATTTGATGACTAAATTTCTTTAGCGGTCCAATAAATCGACGATTTTTGGCCGTTTTTTACGATTTAAAGCTTTAAAATGTATCTCCTCCGAGGTTTGATTTCAGAAAAAAAGCAAAATTATTTTTAATTACACCTTGTTAGATTTCTAAGATTCGCAGTTAACTTTTCATCTCAAATTTTATATACTGTACTGTATGTAGTTTTTCGAATAAAAATTCGAAAAAATGTGCTCCGATTTTTTCGAAAGTGGGCTGAGCCACTGAGCTCACAAAGAAAGCCAGGAAAACACTGAAGATAAAATTGAAAGCACATTTTTATTCGGAAGAGGTGACCTTGAAAAATTCATATTTTTAGTTTGGGATCAAAATTAAACAAAGACGCTCCTATGATGCTTTTGTTTGTTTTAAGCTAGCTTCTGCAAAAATTTGAAAATTTTTTGAAATTTAACCTAGAAGGAGATAGATTTCCTGATAAAAAAGTCCAATAACTATCTCTCACTAGGAAAATTTATAAAATTCATTAATTTTTTTTCTAAGCTAGCTCATACAAATACCAAGAGTAAACTTGGTAATTTTTTAGACTTTAACCTAAAACTCAACATATGATGTTTAAGGGGGTGGTCAGGGCAAGCTTTTGTGGGAACTGTGTATGCTAAGAAAAAAACTGTGAATATTTTCTGGTAATCAAAATGATTGGCAAATACCAAAATGTCCTAGCACCACGTTTTCTCCGTTATCGGCGATTATTTGCAACCTAATTTAAAGTCGTTGGAAACCGTTTTTGACAAAATATATTTATTTAACGAAATGAAATACGGCGAATCTCAGAACCAAACTAGAAGTTCGTATCTTGTCTAGTTTTTTTTTTTAGGATTTTTGAAATCTCGAAAAAAAATAAAATTTTATATATTTTTCTCGAAATAAGTTTGGCGAGTTTCAGAATTCTCAGTTGATATAAAAACTTGTAATATTTTCTGGGTAATTCAGAATTTAAAAATGATTGGCGAAAACAAAAGTCCCAGCTACCACGGTTTTTACGTTATCGGCGCACTATTAAAAACCGAATTACAGTCGTTCGGTAACCGTTTTGATTTACATCATAGAGCCCAAATGAAAAAATCATAGCTATTTTCATGTGTTACCGACCATTAATAAGGGTTCATCAAAGAAAATTTCAACCGTCGTTTCCGTCTTTTTTTTCACCATCAGGCTTTGATTACGGTACGCGGGGTGCGGCGTATAGTTAGAAATGTTCGTCGCCAAAACCCCGGACTATACGCGTAATTCTAACTATACGCGTACTTTCTAACTATACGCGTATTCTGGGAAAATGTGCTCTGATTGTCAATTTGTACAATATCTAGAGTTAAAATTGCGTTAAAATATGGTCAAAGAAAGAATTTTTGTGATTAAGGGTAATTTACATATATTCTAGACTAGAATTTTTAGTGTATGTATAAATTGATTTCATCGAAAGAATTAAATAAAGTAAATTAAAAAAAAACATGAATTCAAAGAGGATTTGAAAGAAAAAATAAGACCACTGCTGATTGGTCAGTTTAAACAGTATCTAGAGTTTTATCATGTAATTGAGTTAAGGGGTGGTCAGAGTAAGATTTTTGGTGATTTTAAAATTAATTTTTCGTTTCAAATCTTCTAAGATGTACACATGATATGTATTGACTTGAAAACATGTTTTTAAACTTGTTGAAATACCGACACTTCATTGATCAATCTTAACTCGTAGACTCGATTTCCGGCAAGTAGTGCCATTCACCATTTAAATCGCATTTTACGACGCTTAACATTTATGACAAGATCAGTTATAAAGTTATCGATTAACTTAAAGACAAAATGACGTTTGTGCGTTTTTTTTTTAAAAAATTTTTTACTGTATTACAGTACTTATTTTTTGCAAAAAAAAAAATAAATTATCAAAAAAGCCTTTGAACGGGATCAGAAAAAAATTCTAAGATTTTTTTCTCATTACACCATAGCCTCAAAATGATCACGTGACCGTATATTCAAGGAATAAGGTTAGTAAAAGTAGTATCGTTTTTTTTCAAAAATTACTTAAATCAATTTTTGAAAAAAGTAAAGAGTTTCCTTAGAAGTTTTGAAGACTTTTTTTCAATTACACGAAAGTCCAAAAACGATCACGGGACCTTCAAATTAAGAAAAAAGGTTTTGGTTCAAGTACACAAATAGTACTCAAATTACGCCAAAAATTGTTGAGGACTAATAAACACATTATTTAAGAATTTTGAACATAACGGAATTTCCAAAAACGTCACGTGATCTTATTTTTCAAGAAACAAGGATTTATTTATGACATTTTTCAAACCTTATTTTTGAATTATTTCGTCACGTGATTTTATTCGCTCTTTGGTGTAATGAGAAAAAAAGTCTTAAAAACGTTTGAAGTTCATTATCAAATGTTTTTGTTTACTTTTTCAAATTACCGTATATCGTGTATCCTATATCAAATTACCGTCAATTTCAAAGTTCATCTTAGAGACTTATTACGTAGCAATCGGGACCAAATGGGGGATCTGTAGTCTATCTTGTAGTCTTAGAATCTCCTGATTCAGTACATGTA
>SCLH01000182.1:97396-115389 GCA_004367855.1 Oikopleura vanhoeffeni
TATGAAACCTACGACATATTGTTATATTTTTGTTCGTTATTTCGTTGAAAAAATTATTCTGTTTGTTTTTATACGTAAACTAAGTTCATTTGGCTTAATTTTCCAGCGGTTTATTTCCCTTGAGTTTGTTGTTTTCCTGGTGCGCCTACGCAGGACAAAAATGTGTGGGCGACGCCTAACGGATTTGAACCAATCATACATCTCATACACACTCCGAACGAATTATTTCATCATTTTTAAGAATAAATTATTGTTATTGACAGATAGTAGAAAACATATAAACTATTTTGTTCCAATCATGCATTCTTTACACCCACAACCCCCTTAAGTAAACCGCCAGCAAAAAAAAATTTAAAGTTGTATTTTTTCACCTTATTTTAAAATAATTTGACTTTTCCACAGAACATGTATATTTGACAAAAATAACATGGTTGTGTTGTTTTTTATTTTCACCCTAATAGTGCTTCAAAAATAACAAAAAGTGCCGTTTTTGTCCATTTTGCCACTAAAAGACGATTTTTTTTCATTGAACAGTATGTAAAAAAATTGAGACTAACAAGGTCAAATTTCTCTGGATCGAAAGTAATGCTCCTACCAATTATAGGTTTTGATCCAAAGACATCCAGAAAAATTTCCCTTGTTCGTCTCAAACAATTTTTTTACATACTGTATTCACGAATCAATTTTTAACAAGCTGAACATTTTCGAGGCAATTTAGAAAAAACTGGTAGTCTCCGAATTTTTAATTTCAGGCCTTAACTTCCAGGATCACGTTTTGAAATCGGAGGATCAACGTTATTTTGTTGAGTTCTCGCACAAGTGCAAAAAATATTTCTTTCATTTTAGACACTTAGGAAAAATTTCAATATTTTTTTAGAAATTTTGGAAACTTTCACAATTTCAAAATTTCATATAACTAAACAGGTCACGTTGAGATCAAAAATCGTGAAATTAAGTTGACATAACTAAAAAATTAAAAACATCCTCCAAAAGCCTAATAAAACCAGCGTCTAGTACCCCCTTAAACGGCAGTTTCAAATGAAGTTTTGGAACACTTGTTGACTGTTCTCTGGCTATTACAGTATCAAGTACGTTTTTGCATTTTCATGGCATATTTGAAAAATAAATATGTATTTGTATGCTTCACATAATTTTTCGGAAATTAAATAAATGAATAATTTAGTTCACTAAAGATGACTATTTTCTTGAAAGATGACTATTTTCTTGAAAGATGACCATTTTTTTGAAAGATGACTATTTTCTTGTAAGATGACTATTTTCTTGAAAGATAACTATTTTCTCGAAAGATGAATATATCTACTAGTACGAAAATGATAAATATAAACGATATATTGACTATTTTCAGGGTCCAATGAGTTTGAGCATATCGTTCAGAAAACAGCGGCGGTGGTGAATTTTATCTCGAATGAAAAAATAAGGAAATCTGGATTCATGTTGCATTGGGTTTGCTATCCAAATTATATTGATCTCGATCGGACGATCGAAGACATCAAGTTAGCCCAGTTAGGCTCGGCAATCCAAAAAAAATGAAAATACAAATATTTAATTAGAAAAATAGGGTTGGCAGTTAAACGCCAAAATGGGAGAAGACGAAAAAATAAAATTGTTAAACAGGTCTCGTTCTCTAACTGGTACAATTACTGACTCAAAAAATGTTTACTAATTAACTCCAGTAGTGGCCGACAATCTCTGGACCAGTAGTGTCTTCTTTCCATCCGTGGCAAGGCGTTTTAATCAAGCATATAACCGAAGTTTCATTATCAACATATATTTTTCAATGGTAATCATATTATTCAAAAAATTCTCTACAGTCCTATAAAAACAATTTGTGAAATTTTATTGTTAAAAGTCATCAAATGTGAATAAGAACATTAAAAACTCTCTCATTTTTGCGGATTCTTAAGTGCATAAGTAACACGAATTAGTATCCTTGAAGTGGATGATCAAAAGGAAAAGAAAAAAAACGTAGCCATTTGATCACTGGTACAAGCGATCAAAACAAATAGAAACTTCTGAGGAGCCTTTTTTTTCAATTTTGACCCCAAACTCAAAATATGAATTTTTGAAGGTCACGTGGAAAAATTTCCCAAAAAAAATGTGCTTCAATTTTTTCGAAAGTAGGCTCAAAAAAAAGCTGGGGAAACACCGAAGAGAAAGTTGGCAACAACCGAAATTTTGAAGTTTTAGGGGTCAAATTGAAACAAATGTTATTTTTCCACTTAATTTTCAAAAAAATACTCAGAAAAAATTCAAAAATTTCAATTTTTTTTGTTCATTTTTTGGGTTTTTTTGTGCTTCCAAAACATTAACGATTGATTTGGTGCATTTTTATGACATAATAACTGCAGAAAATATAGGAACCAGGATACCTAAGCTCTTAGTACTAAAGCTCTTAGTTTTCAGTATGTCACCGTGAATATGTCAAATCAGTCACCCATACACTCTTGATTATGACTATAAGGCGTTTAAAATTGGGCAAACGCAAATCTAAAATAAAGATCGACTAGTTACATAAAACTTCATTTTCAAAGTATTTTTAACACTTATAGAAAAAAGGTACATAATATGGTATCTGATACCAGTATCTGATACCAGGTATCATATATATGTATCATAAATTATGTAATAATCATAAATTATGTAACATCTGATTATGTTCAAAATTATGTTTAACAAATGTGATACATACTTTTTCGATTATTTTCGCAGAAAGAAAATTTCCGTTTCAGACTAGAATTGGATAATAAACCGAAACGGCAAATACAATACTATATATAAAATAATACAAAATAAGAACTTTGATTCCCTTATTTATTGAGTCGTATCGAGGTAATAATCCAGAAAAATATTCAAGTTCAATATTTTTATCCTTACCAAAGTGCCTCTCACTAGCAGTCTTGTAAAGGAATGCATAAAAAGTGTATCAACACCGTTTACATTTTTGTTTTTGGAAACGACTCACCTGATCGAGTTCTTAGATCGCTAAAAAATGCCCAAACATACAGTCTGAGTTTTTTGGAATTGTCAATTTCCCCCTTCTAGTGCCTACTCAGTTAAAATAACTACTGTTGTATTGGTCTTAGAGGACAGAAATTTTTTGTCGTTTTTTCCACCTGAAAACGTGTCGTTTTGTCCATTAAAAAAAAATTCACTAAAAATTCTCTAAACAATCGAAAAATAGCACTAGAGAGCTAAAAATTCAAGCCAAATGTGCGCAATACTTAGGTGCGCAATCGCCCGTTTTTTCTCCCTCGTCTTATTTACTAAAAAAAAATTTCGCTACATTATTATGGGTATTAATTTTTTACACTACAATTTTAACGTTCCGTTTTGTTCTCTTAGACGGACCTACTCTTCGAAAATGGTCAAAAATCTCCAAATTTTTGTCGTTTTGTCCTCTTAGGGTGAGTCCTCTTAAACGGATACCACAGTATATTCTGGCTTTAATTTCGTTTGTCTAATCACCAGAAAGAAAAAAAAGTGACAATCGAAAAAACTCAGGCTGTAATCCGAAAACAATACAAAAAAATGATCCAATTTTAATTTTCTTTAAATTTATAATAAATCTCAAATGTTTTATATCAAAGGAAGGGGGTTTCCTATTAAGACTACAGAAGCACTTTGTTTCGAAAAAAGATAGCCATAGTCTATGGGCCATAGACTATGGCCCATAGACCGTCTCGCGCGCAATTTATTTTTCTTAAAAAATTGTCGTATTTTGAGATGCTTGGGTTTTTGCGTGAGTTTCACATATACGAGATCACTTATACTCCATAGAACTCCATGTATAATGAATGCAAACGTTTCACAATTGTTAAGCCGTATTATAAGTTACAGAATACCGAAATTGAAACTCCAACAGCGCAGCGCAACTTTTACGCAAAATGTAGGCAAATTACAGATGAAATAATGAAAGCAGTTGAAACCAATTATAGTACACCACGTAAGTTTATTTTTTGAGATACCAAAGATAAGGATTTTTGGGCCTCTAGTTTCGCGTTAGAACAATGAGAGTACCGGATATCACGGCGTTGACGAATAACAGCTTCGAGAATAAGTTCATATGCGGACGCAAAACCAAAAGCCTAGAGATCGCAATCTTAGATATATGAATTATGATTCAAACAAACGGGGTTTTCATTGTCCCCTCATCTCCCGCGGTTGCTATCAGCTAATCAATAATGAAGAACAATTTCAAATTCAATTAAATTTTGATAACAATTTTTGTTAAGTTTGAACACAAGGTGGCTCAAAATCACATTTACGCAGTTTTGCTTATTAACGCCAAATTTTACTCTTCCTTCAAGCGTTTTCTTTGTTCAAAGTGAAGATTGTAATATTTTTAAGTTCGTGATGAAACAATGGTCAATATTTGAGCTTGAAAATTTCAATCGAAAAGTTGAAATCGAGAAGCCCTGAAATGACTGTCAAAAGTTGGCTTAATTTGCCGATATTAATAAAAATTTTAATGAAAATCTCATTATCAGATTTTAGAAATAAGAAAGTGGCCGACTAATTTCAAGCTTATTTTGAAACTCTTACAATTTTATTGCTTACTGGTAAATCGTGTTAAGAATTATTTTCAACTTAATTACTAGAATCCAGCAAAGAATCTGGGGAAGCTACAATTTTTGGTTCACATGGAGAAATTATTTTTATACAAGATGAAAGACAACCTGGATTCAGTCTTTATCCTGCAATATTAGGTTCAAAATGCATAATAAAACTAACTCAGAATCAGCGTTAAGTTAAAGTGTTAGTTTGAAAAGAAAATAAGATTCATATTTTTTTGATCAATCAAAATCTGAAAGATCTTCATTTTGAATTTTTCTCAATTTATCTTCAAACGTTTTTTATTTATCTATGTCCGTAATTTTGAGGCGATTACAAATTTTTTCAGTCGAAAGACATAAGTTGGTCTTCGCATAGAATAGATAAGAAATTCTCGATTTAAAAAAAATTAGAAAAAAAGCTTTCGTAAAAAAAAGTTCAAAAAGAAAAGATTTTTAATGTTTTAAATAAATAAGTCTAAGAAAACGTTTCAAAAATGGATTTTTATTTAAAGTTTACAAAAGTTTTTGAAAAGGCAGCTGTAAAAATAAAGGTTTTAAAGAAATTTAAAAAGAAAGATTTAAACGAAGATTTCGAAAAAGGATTTTTTATGACTTTTAAAAACAAAGCTTGAAAGAAAGAACTTAAAAAAATCAATTTTGAACCTAATCTCAGTCTTGCCTGACAGATGGATGTTTTCTTTTTTCGATTATCTTTGGATAGTTGAGCCAAATTGTCCAACAACCACAATAATTTCGTCTATTTTTATGAATGTTGAAGAGTATTATGACATCATTTACGTGATTTCTAACAATGTTTCATTTTATTATACTGGTTTTAATGATTGGACTCTAGAACTTCCTAACGGAAATTTCACGATTCACTATCGTATCGACTACAAGTATGTCTGTGTTGGATTTCATTTGATTTTTAATTGTACGGAAGATTATGAACAAGCGAAATGTCTAGATATACCAAGAACGGATATTGTGGAAATGAGTACTCCAGGTAAAATAATAATTTACTAAAAAATAAGATCTTTTCTGTAAAAAAATAAAATGTTCTTATCGGGGGTCGGCATACCAAAAATAAAATCGAAGTCGGATCAAATCGGCTGGAAAAAGTCCAAAATTGTACCTGATCGGAGCAAATCGGAAAGAAAAAAAGTTATTTAAACGCGTCTCTTATCAGTTCAAAAATACTAAAAATATGAACTGATCAGATCAAATCGGAAAAAAACGAGTCGATCCGATCTAATTCTGCCGGCCCCTGGTTCTCATAATCAAGAAGCTTTCCTTCAAAATATCCGCACGAAATCGAAAAAAACACGACCGATGCATAAATTATGAATTTTTCACTTCACTGGCTTGTGGAGCTTCTGGAAAATCCAAAAGTCGAATATAGAAAAGTTATGTTTCCTACGTCTGATTTTAGATGTTTCTAATTTTTGATAAAACTCTTTATTCAATTTTTCGAAACTTTTCTCGTGGAATTTCGAATTTTGCGTAGGTGGCTAAATCGCAAATTGTTGATTTTGATGAGTTATACAGGCCAGCGACGTCGTTCAAAAAATGATTTACGACAACCGCCCTTCATTATAATGGTCTCGGGCGTTATTTCACGCATTGTGCGTGAAAAACCTGTGTTTTAAACTGTTTTCTTTACGGCGTGAAAAAACCTGTGTTTTTGACCTTTTTCTTCTAAAGAAATTTCTGAATATAACTTATAATTTATAAGTTATAATTTATAACATAAATGATTAATTATAATTGTGATTGTCTTTAATTCTATGTTTAATGGGTGCTGATTAGGGTCGGGTTAACCGGTGTTCCGTGTACACGGGAAAAACCTGTTTGTCAGGTAACAAATAAGTATTGTGGTGAAAACAGTAACGTACCTCAGGGCCCTATTTTCTTTCATCAACCCAATTTTTTCTCCGACAAAAACCTTTTCCATGTTCTTAGTGTACACAATAGTCTGTTGTGTACACAAAATGTATTCCTATCTTGAAAATGTGGAAATGAGGGTAAGCAAACTTGTTCCCAGTACACACTGTTAATAACTATGTGGAACTGTCTTTTTGGAAAAACTTAGTAAATTGCTGTCTAGACTTGGTTTTTAGGGTCGAATAAAAGAGTTTTGTTCCAAAGTTTCTCTGACAAATCAAAATTGGCACTGAGTTACACTTTTAAAACGAGCATAAAATTCCTTTATCAAAATTATCTTCATCTAGAAAGTTGATCTAGTATTGTAAATGCGTGAAGAAAAACCCCCCAGGCGTCAAGAAAAGTTGGGTGAAGAAATACCCTGCACCATTATAACGGTTAATAAATTGATAAGTACATTTATATTTAAGATGGGTTTGTTCAATATGGTCGAAATGGGAGCATTCAACTGGAATCTTATAATGCTGACGAATATTATTATTGGGAAATTTACCCAGACTGTGACTCTATTATTATCAAATCATTATATATGAATACTGAAGTAGAATTTGATGTTTTAAAGATTTTGTCATTGTCTCCAAGTGCATTTGTATATAAATTCAGGAATGGATCTTGAAATTTTGAGATCTTATTCGGGGGTGGGGGAATTACAGTACTAATTTTGACAAGAAAACTCAAATCTCTCGAGTGCCCAATGGCACTGCCCATGTGAGTTTTATACAGACAAATAGGACTGTTTTCTTTAACCGTACATGTATAGTAAAAAAATCACGTGACCATATAAATAGGAAAAAATATATGCTTCCAAATTCATGAAATTTAAAGATGAAATTAATTCACACAAGCGTATGTGAAATTGCTCTCTGATAACGATAACTTTCGTGTTTTTTTGAGAATTTATTGTTCGAAAAGTACTCGTACGCTTGGGTCGTGGACCACGACTCGTGGTGCACTGCCATAGCCCTATTTGATTCACACAAAGGGGTTTCATAGAAGTTATTTATTTAGCGCATAAAGTAGGTTAAAGGATGAGGAACACAAATCGATGGCACTCAGAGATAAATTAAGCAGATTATCACCATAAACTCATAATTATTAAAATTGATTAAAAGTAATTTTATTCATTTTAGAATTTAATTTTAAATTTATTTTTCTATCAAATTTAAAAAAACTGTTAATTTTGAACATTAGTGAAAATAATATTTTNAAAACCACGAAGAAATAACGATAAAATTTTAACGTTATTTCTCTTCATAACCAATTACATTATATAGTTTTCATTTCAGAACGAGTCTTTAAAATTATCTGAGTTAACTTTTTTTTACCTGTTCCTCAAAAATATGTTATGCCATAAAAGTTTATTTTCACACCTCAAGCTTAATTCACTCAATTATTCAAGGAAGGCGTTTTGTACCAGACCATCCTAACACAGACCACCCTAACACTCGCGAGGCGTACACTACCGCTATCACGAATGCTATCAGCTCCTGACCAGGTATTGTTTCAAAAGAAACTCACCAATTTTCAAAGACTATTATTTATCTATAATAAATCTCCAAAAAACGGTTACTATCGATCAAAAAAGCAGAAATTGTTCTATTTAATTTTAAATAATTACTAAATCTAAAATTAATTTCTTAAGTGATGGATAACTATTAAAATTAAAAGTACTTAATTTATTTCAAAAATTGTAGTTTCACTAATATTCAAAATACTTTATATTTACAGTACTATTAATTTTGAAAATAAATCGGAATATGATTAATTTTAAAAATAAAATCAATTTTGCATTAAATAAAAGCACTGTCAATTTTTAACATCAGTAAAAATAAGATTTAAGATTTGCTTAACCCCCTCACACCCTTTGACTATCTGAAGGCAAAAAAAAATTCGGGAGCCAAAACGGCGCATAAATAACATCGTCATAGACCTACAATTCAAATATGTCATAAAGTTTGCAATTGAATTTCCATAAATATTGTTGAAAATTTTATACGATCAGCCGTTCGAAAGTTATTTTTTCCTACTTTTTTTAGGCTTTTCGCCAAAAATTTCTAAAAAAATTAACTGTGTGAAAACGAAACATAATATTTAAATTCTGAGGCAGCCAGGTTTTAGGAAAGTATTTGAGTATTCTTTTGATATAAGTTTATTATTTCTGCAGTCTCTATACGAAGAATAATGTTTTCACAAGCGATTTTTATGAAACTCGAAATAATGAAAAAAATATTTTTCAAAAAATTATTTTCCGAGAGAGTTGAACGGCAATTTCACCCAAATAAAGCCGACAAAGAAAAATCGATCAAGTGTAGAACATAAGGTGGTACTGATTTTGAGTTTTCAACTGATAAGTAATATTTTTCACATTTTGCTGCATATATTTTGACGCGCGGCGATATGAATACTTATTTTGAAAGCTATGAATAGACCAGTTATGAATAGCTAGAGTTTCACTTGTAGATTTGTAACTTATATGTCATCGTAAAAAATGTATGAGTTTTCAAGAAATACAAGGTGCGTGAACCTCTCTTTTCTCTCGCAGTTATCGAGTTCACAGACTTCGAAATATGGAAATGTTATGTGTTATTCACTTAATTCTATCCTTGATCTCAATCAGTGAGAAATAAGTAAATTGATATCTTATCCAGTTTTCCAGTGATAAGCGCTCAAAGAAGTTCCTTCAGATAGGCTTTTGAGTGTGAGGCGAAGTTCTCGTTCTGGGTGTGAGGAGGTTAAGATTTGGGCATAACTACCTATAACACGCTACGTTTACTACACAGGGCCAAAATCTCGAGCAAAGTGTGAAAGGGGGATATTAGCGTGAAACAGACTACAAAACTCCATTTTTAGCCAATTTTGCGTTGGCCACCCTTCAATGAGGTACTGGTTGCTGGTTTTAGGAGCATTCGGGGCATTACCTCAGGGGCATTACAAATGCTCCAAAATGACCTGAGGTGATAACAAAGTGTACTTCCGACCAAATCATCAAAAAACATTTTTGCGTTTTTTTTAATTTTTCAAAATGAACTCAGAAAATTACTTTTGCTTTTATTTGACAACGAAAACGTCAAAATATCATCTTGACGTAAGCCAACTTTCTGATCAATGTGTCAGTGGCTTTATTTTGAGTTTACTTACAAAAAAATCGAAGCACTTTTTTTTCGAAAATTTCCTCGTGGGTCCTTAAAAAAAATCATATTTCGAGTTTTAGGCTGAAATCAAAAAACGTGACTGAGTTTACTGTTTGTATTTGTATGAGCTAGCTTAGGAAAAAAATGAATGAATTTGATAAATTTTTCCTACGGATAATTGCCAAAAACGGTGGTTTTCTCCATATAATTAAGCGACATTTGAAAAACTGACCGAGCTTAACCCTGGGAGGAGATAGTTTCACGATTTTGGCTTAGGTCCTCTTGTTTCGCTTATCTGTGAAGGCGTGTATGCATACAAAACAAATTTGAGATGTTTTTTTCACGAGCTAAGGATAGTTCTACAAGATGAATACTCTGACTAGTATCCTAAAACCCTGTATGGCTAATTTTTTATCGAGAAAATTCAATTCCAGCGACCAGTGCCCCCTTTAGCTTGTGGAAAATAAATCTCAATTTTGTTGTGTGCATACACTTCTTCAGACATAAGCGACACAAGAGGACCTAAGCCAAAATGGTGAAACTATCTCCTCCTAGGGTTTATGTCCAAATAAGCTGCAATTTTGACATAATTTATAAAAGTGGTAGGCAAAACTAAATCTTGGTCACTTTTTTAGATTGGAGGAAATTTTCGAAAAAAAAGTGCTTCGATTTTTTTGTTAGTAAAAAGCCACTGACACACTGATCAGAAACTTGGCTTACGTTAAGATGATATTTTGACGTTTTAGTTGTTAAATTAAAGCTAATGTAATTTTTTTAGTGCATTTTGGAAAAACTACTCGGAAAAGAAAAAAAAAACGCGTAAATTTCGAAAAAAAAATTTGATGGTTTAGTCGAAAGTACACGTTGTTATCATCCCAAGTCATTTTGGAGCATTTGTAATGCCTCTGAGGCTTAATAAAACCAGCGAACAGTACCCCCTTAAGGACGTTTGAGTAAAACATTATTTTGAGATTTTTGTCAGGACTCCTGACTCAGAACCTTTGAGGTAATGTGATATTTTGAAAATATTATTTTTTGTCTTGAAAATTTTTATATCCGAAAAAGTGGGGATGATAAAGTAAACTTGACTATAGAAGAAACTTTGATTCGATTGTCGTTCACTTATGAAAGTGATGCTTCGGTTAATTGTCGAGGATTTACAATTGCCTGGATGTGCTCTGAAGATTATAAAAATGAAACGGATTTAACTTCAGTGGTCCAATCGCATAATGAACTAATAAGTAAGGATATTAAAGAAAATGTTTTATTCCACTTCTTTAATTATACCAAATTGGGTATTCAATCGGTAATCGAATTTACTGGGCAAAATTTCAGTTTTCGAAATTTCTCAGACATTGTTTCTTTTGAAAAATTTATTTTCGGCCGAAAATAAAACTGCATTTTAGGGACACTTACAAAGTTTTCTACGAGTACGATGTATTACGAGGAAGATTCAGTACCAGATAGCAATCATTCTTATAAATTGATACAAATGATCGAATTCTTATTATGTCTTTTATTTTTCTGCTGAAATTACTCTTAAAAAAATGGCAACTCGTCGAGACCGGCTCGAAACATTTCCAAGCGAACATTATCGTTCTTTACGAGTTAATTATTGCAGTGCTAAAAATTTAATAAACTGTCGGTTAATTCAATTGTCATACTGCTCTTCTAAATTTATATTTCTAGTCTCTTAAGGGGGTGGCAT
Source organism: Oikopleura vanhoeffeni (assembly GCA_004367855.1). Taxonomy (NCBI): domain Eukaryota; kingdom Metazoa; phylum Chordata; class Appendicularia; order Copelata; family Oikopleuridae; genus Oikopleura; species Oikopleura vanhoeffeni. The sequence goes on from SCLH01000182.1 coordinate 108,754, forward strand.
AAACCCGGCAGATTCAAGTCAATATAACTCACGAAAGTAATAAGTTAGTTTATTTTCTTGTGCTTATTATCGTTAGCTCAACCAGAATATATCCAGCTCATTAAAATAATTTTTTAACTATTTTAGGAAAGATTTGAGCTCAAGTTTTCATCTTTGAAATCGGAAAAATTTGAAAAAAAATCAAAGCATTATGAAAATTTTCCGCATTTTTAGTTCAAAATTTTTTTTCTGTTTTGATAACTGAAATCTGTGGGTAAAAACCAAAAATAGCCACTTTCACTTTTTTCATGTACTCCTACATATTTTCTGACCGCTGTTTGAAAAATCATAGAATTTTTATTTTTCATTTTTTATGGACTTTTTTAGAAAAATTATGAAAATTTTCCCCAAATCAAGTCCAAAANTAAAATGGCTCATATAAAATTTGTCTCTAACTCCCCTAATGAAAGTTTGAGTCGATTTTGGAGGAATATGAATTCTTTCGTATTCACGTAATTTTTTGACATACACAGGGCAACGGTGAATATGATAGTATAGTTTCTTAGCACTAGAGAATTGTTTATGTTGGTTTGCTCTTGTTTTGAGAGTACATATTGTTCGTCCAACATAGCATTTACTACATGTACACAAAAATTTGTAAATGAGAAAACAGGAATCAAGTTTAGAATATTCTGGTTTACAACCTTTGATGAATATTTGTTCAATTGTCACGGACTTATAGCCAAACCGTATTCTAAAATTTGGAATAAAACCTTTAATGCGAGACTCTAGTTCTCTCAAATAATATTCAATTTTCGAGTTAGTGTAATCAAAATGTGAAAGAGATCTCAGGCTGTTCCGGTTTTTCAGGCGAGCATAAAAATTGCGCAAATTTTTCGGTTTCCGGATACCCATTTCGTAAAAATATTTCTTTCAGCGTAGGGAGATCGTTCAGAAATAGGTCTTCATTTGAATAAGGGCTGTAAATATATTACTAATAAGATAGCGCCTACAAAGAACAGATGTTCTATAGTTACTTTTTAGCGTGTCAATTCCCGATTTTCTGAAGGTTTTAAATTCAATCTTTCCATCTTGCAAAAACAGTTGAGATGATAAAAAAGTCAATTTATTTTCGACTAAAAATTCGGATGTGAATTTTAGATCCTGGTCCCAGCTATATAATGCAGTCAAAATTTCATCATGTGAATTTTTCTTTATTATAGCAATACAGTCGTCTGCAAAACGGGTCCAACTTATAATAAGACCTTTATCAATTAGTTTTTTCACTACTGACCTTTCTAAACACCCAATAAAGATATTAGCTATCAATGGAGCAATAGTGCTACCCATAAGGACTCCCTTTACTTGTCTGTATGTACCTATTTGACTTTCAAAATAATTGAAGTCTTTTANTGATTAAGGGCTGTAAATATATTACTAATAAGATAGCGCCTACAAAGAACAGATGTTCTATAGTTGCTTTTAAGCGTCTCAATTCCCGATTTTCTGAAGGTTTTAAATTCAATCTTGCCAACTTGCAGGAACATTTTAGATGATAAAAAAGTCAATTTATTTTCAACTAAAAATTCGGATGGGAATTTGAAATCCTGGTCCCAGCTATTTAATGCGGTCAAAATCTCATCATGTTAATTTTTCTTGATAATAGCAATACAATCGTCTGCGTAACGGGTCCAACTTATTATAAGACCTTTATCAATTAGTTGTTTCACTACTGACCTTTCGAAACACCCAATAAAGATATTAGCTATCAATGGAGCAATAGTGCTTCCCATAATAACCCCCTTAACTTGTCTATATGTACCTATTTGACTTTCAAAATAATTGAAGTATTTTAGAACTCCGAGTAAAAAAGTTATAAATTCTTCACGGGTGGGAATTGGAAATGAATATCCTTTCGAATCTTTTTCAGGTTTCAAAAAAGTTTTTGGGTTTTTGAAAATTTCAGTAAGAATATAGCTAATGGTTCTGGTAACATTGACATTTGTAAACATTGAAACTATATCAAAAGAGACCAACTGGTGGTCACTTTCAACAAATTTCTCTTTTTCAAGCAAAAATCTGTTTTGGAATGATTTTTGGCTGTCCACCAAGTATGTGCATTTTTCGAGCAAAGGCTTCAAAATTGGCCGTAAATACCATTCNTCTTCATTTGAACATGACTGTTTAGAATGATTAAGGGCTGTAAATATATTACTAATAAGATAGCGCCTACAAAGAACAGATGTTCTATAGTTGCTTTTTAGCGTGTCAATTCCCGATTTTCTGAAGGTTTTAAATTCAATCTTGCAAAAACATTTTAGATGATAAAAAAGTCAATTGATTTTCGACTAAAAATTCGGATGTGAATTTTAGGTCCTGGTCCCAGCTATTTTATGCGGTCAAAATCTCATCATGTAAATTTTTCTTTATTATAGCAATACAATCGTCTGCAAAACGGGTCCAACTTATTATAAGACCTTTATTAATTAGTTTTTTCGCTACTGACCTTTCTAAACACCCAATAAAGATATTAGCTATCAATGGAGCAATAGTGCTACCCATAAGGACCCCCTTAACTTGTCTATACACCTATTTACCTATGTACCTATTTGACTTTCAAAATAATTGAAGTCTTTTAAAACTCCAAGTAAAAAAGTTTTAAATTCTTCATGGGTAGGAATTGGTAATGAATATCCTTCCGAATCTTTTTCAGGTTTCAAAAAAGTTTTTTGGTTATTGAAAATTTCTGTTAGAATAAAGCTAATGGTTCTGATAACATTCACATTTGTAAACATTGAAACTATATCAAAAGAGACCAACTGGTGGTCACTTTCGACAAATTTCTCTTTTTCAAGCAAAAATCTGTTTTGGAATGATTTTTGGCTGTCCACCAAGTATGTGCATTTTTCGAGCAAAGGCTTCAAAATTGGCCGTAAATACCATTCTGCACCATTAACCAGATGGTTGTACCCGGTGATAATTGGCCGAATGGGCCAGTTTGGTTTATGACACTTTACAAGGCCATAAAATTGCGAAATAGAATTTTTAGCTTCTACCAAATGCTCACTAGTTTTTCCTAAACAATGTCCTATGCTATCTGAAAGCATTCGCCTATAGGTAACAAGATGATGTTGTAGGTTGAAATCATCGACTTTTTCAAACTCAGGCTTTTAAGAGTTTAAAATACTCTGTAACTCTAGAATCTGCGGTATAGCAGTTTTTCAAATCTTTACCGCATAAAATGGTGTATGCCCTAAGATGCTCAATGTTGAGTTCCGAAACTCCCTGAGTTTTACATTCAACTTTTAATTTTCCAAAAAGTTTGTTAAGTTCAATATTTATTGCTGCACCCTCATTTCTGAACGATCCGCCAATAGCTGCAGAATTTCCTCTTTCGAGAATCGAAAGAATATTTGGTGGGATAATAATGCCAGTTTCGTTATGAATTTTAGCCGAATTTGTTANTTTTTTTTCTTTCAAATATTGCTCTGAAAAAATGTACCAATCTGCTGGACTTATGCCGTTATGTGTTAGTGAATTTGAGAGGCTTGGTACGGCGAAGCTGATGGCGGTGGGAAATTTCTGATAAATTCATATGAAATCCTTGATCTCGCGATTTTATTTGGTACTGTGGTTTTTGGCCAAGCGGACACAAGTCTAAGCGGGCAAAACCTACGCATTTTTTCTGAAAATTCGGTTTACAGTGAGTCTAAGCGGACAAAACAGAATTTTTTCGAAATATTTAAAAAAACACTTAACGGTATGGACCATACCGTATGGTGGTTCTTACATTTCATGCAGTTATTTTGTCAAAAAAATACACATAATAAATCGTTTATGTTTGAAAGCACAAAACAACCCTAATAACATCAAAAAATTTTGCGTTTTTTCGATTTTTTTAGGTTTAAGCGGACAAAACGAGATTTCGAAAAGTGTCCGCTTGGCCAAAAACCACATAAATTAAGTACCAATCTCATCAACCATGTGGTTAACCGCGGTTAATCAGGGGTCCCCAAGCTTTTTTTCAAAAAAACAAGTATCCTAGAGTCTCCTAAAACAAGTATCCTAGTATGTCGGAAAGTTTTGAGATTTTGTGGAAATCTAGGAAATTGTCTGAATTTTAGTGACTTGGAGCTGTTTTTTTTTCAATTTTTGCCTAAGAAGCGAAGAATTGCTTCGAATGTGCCGAAAAGGGCGTTTTTCGACGTTTTGATACAAGGCTTTTTCAGTGAAAATAGGATAAATCTCACTTTCGGAATATAAGAAGCTCTCATGGTCTAGAATATTGAATAGTAAGTCCTTTTTCGAATTTCGGCCTGACTGGCTGTACATCGACAAAAAAGTGCGCGAAATTCACAATTTTGAACATAAAAATGATAATTAATTAAAGATAATGCCATCAAAAGATTCCTTGAGTATGATTTCCTTGAATCGATATTCGCAACTATGGTCCGGTTATTAACACAGAAGATTGTAGAAACAATAAAAGGTTTCTCATGTTTTGATCTCTAGCGCCGTTTTGTTCAAAATAAGACCATAGTTGCTGATATTGTTTCCAGCAAATCGTACCCAAGGAATTTTTGATCAGAAGGTAATATTTTTTAAAGAACTACAATTTCAGAATAACTCTAACAATGTTAAGAAAAAGCAGTTTTGCCGTCGCATGCCGTTCCTACCTTACTTTAGATGCCTGTGTGAAATGATCAATAAATAATTAAAATTTGTGTTCGAAAAGACCTACTTTCATTTTCAGATGTTGACGACGACTTCAGCGATGATAAATACATAGTTATTCTATCCAAAACCCACGAGGAAGGCGAAAAACTCGTCCCTGTCAAAAAAGGGACCGTCCGCGTGGTCGGTTTCAAGCAGTTCATGTGCATAACAAAATCCGAAAAAGGGACAAAACTTTATTTTCATTCTATTGACCAGCCCGGGGGTAAAATTCCAGCCAGTATTATCAATTGGGGGGCGAAAAAGGGAATTCCAAATTATTTAGATGTTGTGAAAAAGGCATGCACAAACTGCCCGGCGCAAAACTGAAAAACTGAAATTTAAATAATCAATTTAAAATTTGTAGTAAAATTCTTCTTTGAGGTACAGTAGACAGAGTTTAACGGGACGCTACCGGGCTGATAATTTTAGGTTTTTCTTCATATAAATTACAAAAAATTAAAATTAGAGCGTTTTTTACGTATAACATGAACCTTTTTTACCAAAAAACGCTAAAATTTCAATTATTTATGAGAAGAAAAATAGCTAAAAGTTGAAGCACATTCGCGTTATATTAAACGCACTCTACTGTTGCTTTTTGGGTTAGCAGTGTTTGTTTTTAAATTGTTCTGATAAATCTTATTGTTATTAATTTTTCTATCAAATTTTGTTTTTGAAACAGCTAGGATTAAAAAAAATGAATTCAAAATTATTTTGATGTTTTGAACAAGGCATGTGTAAATTGCTCTGTTCAAAATAATTTTATTATAAAATGGAGGATAGACGCGGTCAGATCATATTCGTTAATATAAACAAATTTTTTGAGAAGCATGTCAGTTTTATTTCAGAGAAAAAAAAATAATCCGTAACTATAAGTTCGAAAATTCAAGCCATGTGTAATTTAAAAAGAGCTGTCTGTGAGATATTTTTATAACAATTTTTATAAAAAATATTTTTTGCGGCGGTATCTTTCGTATTTAAATTTTAATGTAACTTTAAAATTGCATAAAAACGCCAAAAAATTCTACTTTTTTTTGCCAAACCTTTTTATACTTAGGTCGCTTTTTTATCGGTAGGCCCACTTTAAAGGGTATCTGTCTGAGGAACCAGAAATAGATACGAACGGTCTTTTGCATCTGAATCTTAACCCCTGTGAGCACAGAAAAAAAAGCTCCGCCAAGGCACCAGTGCCTATATATAGGCATTTTTTCAATGCTGATTGCAGAAAGCCCAATGTAGTTGGAGTTTCAATTTTTTTTGCATAAGGAAGTTTAAACAATATATTTTTGTATCCGACATTTTATATTCTAGAATTTTAATGCTTAGTTCTAGAAAATTAACTGATAAGAGCAAGGTATAGCATATCACGTGATACAAGCTCACAGTGGTTTTCACAAATTATTTTGCAATTGGAATCGATGCACAAGGATCTGACCTACGTCATCGTTTTTTCCGATTTGATCTATACATGATCAATCAAAAGTTATTTCTAAATAGGTCTTAAATTTTGATCAAAAAATCATAATTTCTCATAAAAAATGGTTATTTTCCCCTATAAAAGCAGATCAGTACATTTCTTATATTATTTCTGGGTTGATGTCCTAATCAAGTGACTCTGTGGTCAATTTTTAATTGCTTAAATTAATTTTTTAATGATTAAAATATTTTCGTGAATTCCTTAAAATCGAAAATTTTGAAATATCACTTCTGAAGAAAAATATCTGTTCCTGTTAACTAATTAATCTTGGTTTTGAGTGTCAATCATGCACAAAACACTTTCCTAAAAAATGGCTATTTTCAAATTTTGATTGATTGAAAAGATCGTATTTGTTTTTTAGAAGTAAAAGTTCAGAAAAAAATCTCAAAAAATCAACCCCCCGTAATATTTGAACAAAATTTCCAAAAAAAATCAGTTATTTTTTTGACATCCTTGCAAAATTCTTT
>SCLH01000182.1:115667-129124 GCA_004367855.1 Oikopleura vanhoeffeni
CCCCCCCTTAAGGGGGTACTGGTCGCTGGAATTGACTTTTCCGGATGAGAAATCAGCCTAACCGAGAAACTATGGGACAAATAAGGTTAGCCATGTTGTAGATCTAGCCTTAATCTTGTCAAAACCATTGGTCAATGACTTTTTGTTCCGATACACTCTGAGATACGTTACCAGTACAAGGTGTCCCTCGACCAAATTTCAAAATCTATCTTTTTATTTAGAAAGCAGCTCAAATTATAACATATCCCGTATGACTTATAAACTTAGGTCCTCTAGAAGCGTTTTTTTCAAAAATCACTTCAGTTTTTCTAGAAATCGCAGAAAACTACCGATTTTTAGCATTTTTTTCACCAAAAATCTATCTCCTCCTAGGTTATATTTTGGAATCCACTTAAATTCCAGCAAACACTAGCACAGAACAAATAGAAACTCTTCTAGAAGTGTTTTTTCAAATTTCGACCCCAAACTCAAAATATAAATTTTTGAAGAACACGTGAAAAAATTTCCGAAAAAAAATGTGCTTCGATTTTTGACAGTAGAATCAAAAGAAAGCCACGAAAACACTGGTCAGAAAGTCGTCCAATCAGGTTTTTTTTAGACCAACGATCGTAAGTTGATTTTTTTTGGAAACGGTATTTACATATGCCCAAATTTAAGACCATTCGAGCCTGAGCAGAAAAGATTTTTTATTTCGCCTCAGAAAATTTTATATTTTTTCCGGAAAATTTTGGTAGTTATTTTTTTTACGATTTTTGAGTTTTTATGACTAAAAAAGCCACTTGGAGTTCAAAAATCATAAAATCAGACCTCAGCTCTTTTTAGTTCAAATAAAGATCGACTTGCCTATAGAACCTATTACTCAAATAAGCTTGTTTCAAATTTATAAAAAAAATTCCAGAATGTTAAATTTTTTTCAAATTTTATTTCTTATATATTAAACAATCTACGTGGAGATTCAAAAAATTCTAAAATCCAGTCAAAATAATTTTCAGTACAAAGATATGGGCTGCCTATAGAACCCCTTAAGGTATCCCGGTTCCTACATGTCTGCAGTTTTATGTATAAAATTTGCACCAATCGTAGTTTTGTTTTGACGCTTAAAACAAACCCAATATGACAACAAAAAAATTTTCGAAAATTTTGCGTTTTTTTCTAAGTATTTTTCTCAAAATTATGTTAAAATAACGTTTGTGTCAATTTGACCCCTAAACTGCAAATATTTGGCTTGACGTAAGCCAATTTTCTCTTCAGTGTTTATCCAGCTTTTTTGAGGCCTATTATCAAAAATCGAAGCACATTTTTTTTCGGAATTTTTTACGTGACCTCAAAAATTCATATTTTGGAGTTTGGCGTCGAAATTGAAAAAAACGGCTCCTCGAAGTTTTATTTGTTTCGAAGCTACCGTTGCAAAATTTGAGGGACCATTTGAATTAACTGAGGAGATAGATTTTCCGATGAACAGTCCTAAAAACTGGTGCTTTATCGATATTCTAGAAAAAATTTCAGGCATTATCTACAAAGCGCTCCTCGAGGTTTTAAATTACTTATTATACAGGTTATCGTTAAATTAGTTGTATTTCAAATAAAAGTCCTTTGGAAGAAGATAGATTTTCGCGTTTGACTTAGGTTCGCCCTGTTTCTGTATGTGTCTGGGAGTGTTGCATGCAAAAAATTGTTGAAATGTTTTACGCAGATGAGGCTAGTTTTACAAACTGGCTGATCTGAAAATTATCTTGACGCCGTGTTTGGCTAATATTTTATCGAGCATTGTCAATTGGACCGGGAAACCTTAAGCAAATTTGTAGGTGAACATTTTGTCTTTTTTTTCCCGCATGACCGGTTATTGGACAAAAACCGGTATTTGCTACATTTCCAATTTTATATAGGGTATACAAATTTATCCAGAGTGTTTTGAACACCTTCTGATTTGTGTCTGAATCAATATCTACTATTTCTCACGAATTTCATGAAATTTCTACTTTTGTATATTTTTTGGTGACGGACCATATCTATATAAATGTAGTAATGTTGAACTGTTGAACGCTGATCACGTGATCACCTACGTGTTCAAGAAAAAATTTTTCCCACACATACAATCGGTTAACCCGTGTAGCACAGTGCCTATATATAGCACGAGCATTTAACTTAAATCATCTAAAAACGCAAAAAACATTGTAGAATTGTTCTCGTTTCGATACATTATAAGAAATTTTGCAAGGATGTCAAAAAATAACTTATTTTTTTTGTTTGGAAAATTTTGTTCAAATTTACGGGGGGGGGTTGAGTTTTGAGATTGTTTTTCTGGACTTTTAACTTCTAAAAGAACAATGCGATCTTTTTAGTCAATCAAAATTTGAAAAAAAAGTCATTTTTTAGGAAAGTGTTTTGTGCATGTTGACACTCAAACCAAGATTAATTAGTTTACAGGAACAGATATTTTTTCTCAATAGAATAACCATTTTTTATGAAAAATTTATGATTTTTTTCATCAAATTTTTCAGACCTATTTAGCATAAACTTTGATTGATCATGTATAGATCAAATCGGAAAAAAAACGATGACGTAGGTCAGATCCTTGTGCATCGATTCATGGCAAAATAATTTGTGAACACCACTGTGAGCTTGTATCACGTTGATTATGCTATACCTTGCTCTTATAAGTTAATTTTCTAGAACTAAAATCAAATTCTAGAATATAAAATGTCGGATGCCAAATACTTTATGTTTGAACTTCCTTATGCAAAAAAATTGTAAACTCCAACTACCTTGGGCTTTCTGCAATCAGCATTGAAAAATGCCTTTGATAGCACTGTGCCTTGGCGGAACTTTTTTTTTCTGTGCTCACAGGGTTAAGATTCAGATGCAAAAGACCGTGTATCTATTTCTGGTTCTTCAACAGATACCCTTTAAAGTGAGCCTAGCATAAAATAAGCGACCTAAGTATACAAAAGGTTTTGGCAAAAAAGTAGAATTTTTTTTGCGTTTTATGCAATTTTAAGTTACATTCAAATTAAATACGAAAGATACCGCCGCAAAAAATATTTTTTATAAAATTGTTATTTAATAATATCTCCAAGACAGTCTTTTTTTAATTCAATGGTTGAATTTTCGAACTATATAGGTTCGGGTTTTTGTTTTCTTCTGAAATAAACTGACTGCCTTCCTCAAAAATTGTTTATATTAACGAATATATCTGACCGGTCTAGTCCTCCATTTTATAATAAAATTATTTGACAGAGCAATTTACCATTGCCTGTTCAGAACCAAATAATTTTTGAATTCATTTTTTTATCCTAGCTGTTTCAAAACACAAATTTGATAGAAAATTTATGAACATTAAGATTATCAGAACAATTTAAAACAAACATGCTAACCCAAAAAGAAACAGTAGAGTGCGTTTATATATACGCATGTGCTTCAACTTTTGCTATTTTTTTCATAAATAATTTGAAATTTTAGCGTTTTTTGGTAAAAGAGTTTCATGTTCATACGTAACAACAACGCTCTATTTTAATTTTTTGTAATTTATTATAAGAAAAACCTTAAATTATCAGGCCGGTAGCGTACCCGTTTAAACTCTGGTCTACTGTACCTCAAGAGATGTTTAGCTCAAATTTTAAATTGATATTTAATTTCGTTTTGCGCGGGCAGTTTGTGCATGCCTTTTTCACAACATCTAATAAGTTTGGAATTCCTTTTCGCCCAATTGATAATACTGGCTGGATTTTACCCCCGGGTGGTCAACTAGAATTGAAAATAAGATTTTGTCCCTTTTTTCCGGATTTTTGTTATGCACATGAAACTGCTTTGAAACCGACCACGCGGACGGTCCCTTTTTGACAGGGACGAGTTTTTCGCCTTCCTCGTGGGTTTTGGATAGAATAAACTATTGTATTTATACGCTGAAGTCGTCGTCAACATCTGAAAATTTGAAAGTAGGGTTTTCGAACACAAATTTTAATTATTTATTGAATCACTTCACACAGGCCATCTAAGTAAGGTAGGAAACGGCATGCGACGGCAAAACTGCTTTTTCTTAAACATTGTTCTAGAGTTATTCTGAATTGTAGTTCTTTAAAAATATTACCTTCTGCATTTCAAAAATTCCTTGGGTACGATTTGCTGGAAACAATATGCAACTATGGTCTTATTTTGAACAAAATACGGCGCTAGAGATCAAAACATGAGGAAACCTTTTATTGTTTCTACAATCTTCTGTGTTTAATAACCGGACCATAGTTGCGAAATATCGCATTCACAGGAAATCATATCAAGGAATCTTTGATGGCATTATCTTTAATTTACATTATCCATTTTATGTTCAAAAATTGTGGAATGTCGCGCACTTTTGTCGATGACAGCCAGTCAGGCCGAAATTCGAAAAAGGACTTACTATTCAAATATTTAGACCATGGAGAGGCTTCTTATTATTCGAAAGTGAGATTTATCCTATTTTCACTGAAAAAAGCCTGTTATCAAAACGTCGAAAAACGCCGCTTTTCGGCCCATTCGAAGCAATTCTTCGCTTCTTAGGCAAAAAATTGAAAAAAACAGCTCCCAAGTCACTAAAATACAGACAATTTCCTAGATTTCCACCAAAATCTCAAACTTCCGAATACTAGGTACTTGTTTTAGGAGGACTTTAGGATACTTGTTTTGGTTTTGAAAAAAAAGCTTGGGGCCCCCTGATTAACCGCGGTTAAACCACAGGGTTGATGAGATTGGGTAACTTAATTTATGTGGTGTTTTTGTACCCAAGCGGACACTTTTCGAAAATTTCTCGTTTTGTCCTGCTTAACCTAAAAAAATCGAAAAAACGGCAAATTTTTTGATGTTATTAGGGTTGTGTTTTTGTGCTTTCAAACATTAAACGATTTATTTATGTGTATTTTTTTACAAAATAACTGCATGGAAATGTAAGAACCACCATACGGTATGTCCATTACCGTTAAGTGTTTTTTTAAATATTTCGAAAAAATTCGTTTTGTCCGCCTTAGACTCACTGTAAACCGATTTTCAGAAAAAATGGCGTAGGTTTGCCCGCCTTTAGACTTGTGTCCGCTTGGCCGAAACCACAGTACAAATAAAATTCGCAATCAAGTGATCTATGAATTTATCAGAAATTTTCCCACATCNTTTTGAACTCAACGTGGCTTTTTTAGTCATATAAACTAAAAAATCGTAAAAAATTACCAAAAATTTTCGGAAAAAATATTAAAGTTGTAATATTAAAAGTGTCGAAAATAAAAAATCTTTTCTGCTCTAGCGCTCGAACGGTTAAATATTTGGTCATAGTTTATAATACCGTTTCCAAAAACATTCAACTTACAAATCGTTTGGTCTTAAAAAAAACTGATTGGACGAAATGGATGTCAAAAATAAATTTTCAAGTCGTACTCCTGGGAGTTAAAAAATAAAATCGTTACATCAAGCATAACAGTTTTGTCAACAATTATTACGAAAAACTAAAGTGCATGGAAAAATATTTTGCCATGTAGCATGAAAAAAAATACAACTTTCCGTGGCCAAAATAGCAAAAAAACAGTCTCTTTCGCCAGCTTTGATACCTTTTTAGTGAGAAAATTAAAAAAAAATAACAGTTTTTTCCGTCTTTGAATTTCGCAGATAATGTCAAATTTTGAAACTTTTCCTAAATAGGACGAAAAAAAATACAGCCTTTTCAAGAAATTTTTTGCTCCTGGTTAACCTCATTTACCGGTTGGTTCAACATGCTATCTTAAAAATATGATTCAAAACGTCTTCCAGAGATTAAGAACTAACTTATCAGAATGTTTTATTCACTTCCTATGTCTATGCCGAGAGAAATAAGCAATTCAAAAAGTTCATGTTGCCTATAGAACCCCCTTAAGGGAGTGGGTGTCGCTGATTTGAGCCGCTTCCAAGGTCATTTCCCGCCAAACTAGCACAGGTGATATTCCAAAAACATTTGTAAATAACAGAACCAACCTTTGCGGTAATTTTAAACATAACAGTAATCTGATACAATCCCACCTACGCCGACACCTACGCTTTTAAAAAGCCTCCTAAAAAAACACGCAGTTAGTGCCTACTCCTTCAATTTTCATCAGTTTTAGTTAGTTTTTTTGTGTCAGGCTCCGGAGAAGCCTTACAAATAATGCAAAGGCGCTTTTGTTTCAAAATTTTGCTCTCGGCGGCCAAAAAAGTCAAAAAACTATAACAGAAATTATTGATTTTTTTATGATTTAAATTGAAAGTGCGCTAATTTGTTTTCTTTTGACGCTACCGAGTTAAAAATTGCACCAAAATCCTTAGGTGTTTGTATTTACGGAAAAAATTATTCTGAAGCATTTTTTCTGGTTTCTAAATTTTGTCAAAAATTCAGGCTCAAAATGAAAAATTGACATGGCTCCCAAGAGACGCCGAATCAAAATTTCGAAAAAACCTCTCTAACGTATTGTCAAACAAGGCTTGTGCTTTCAGATGCAGTATGAGCCGAAACTGTATCTTCTAAACTGGTGGAGAAGATACCTTTTGCCTGAGCCTCCCAAACTGACNAAAAAAAATACGGCTTTTTCAAGAAATTTTTTGCGCCTGGTTAACCTCATTTACCGGTTGGTTTAACATGCTATCTTAAAAATATAATTTAAAAAGTCTTCCAGAGATTACGAACTAACTTGTCAGAATGTTTTAGTCACTTCCTATGTCTATGCCGAGAGAAATAAGCAATTCAAAAAGTCCATTTTGCCTATAGAACCCCCTTAAGATTCAGATGCAAAAAAACGTTTGTCGCTATCTAGTCTGGTTCTTTCAGATACCTCTTAAGTGGGCCTACCGATAAAAAAGCGACCTTAGGTCCATTTTTTAACTCCACCCACTCAAAGGGTATCTGGTCTGATAGAATCATACTAGATAGCGAATAACGTTTTTTGCATCTAAATTTTGACCGAATTTGTGATGGTGAACATTTTTTCATGGTGATGACTAGTTTGCCGGTAGTTCGCGAAAACCGGTTATTAAGCTGATTTCGAGCAACTTCCATGACTCATTTCCGGTCACGTGATCAACCTAGGAAGCCCAAAAAAATTTTCCTCGTTTATTTTTTCTCAAGGTTTTAGAAAATTTTCGAGATACAATTTTTTTGAACTTTTGGGCCATAATAAAACTTTTTAAGCTACGTGCCACTTTATTTATCGGAACTTATCGGTTTCTCGAAAAAACCTGAATCGAAAACCGTGGAAAGTTATATAACGAACCAAAGTTTAAAAAAGATCCCTTCAAAAACTGACCTCTGTTTCTAAAAATTGTTTCACAAAAATAGATGTTATCTTTACGTTTTTCTAAATAAAAGTTGTTCACAAGCGAGTTTTACCATTTTTCGTTTGAACTTATGTATGTGTTTATTCGGTATTCAAATAATGTTCACTATCATAGAAATCACTCTATGCCCAGTATTTTTAGTGGTTCGTTTCTGACCAAACATTTTTCGGTAATTAAAAACCTTGGTGAAATTTCAATTCATGGAATTTTAAAACAATTTCTTGATAATTTGCACTTAGGACTTTACCATTTTTACGTATTTTTGCTCATATTTTTATCGTAGTTTCCCAGGTTATTATTTGCTAGTTTTGATTTATTTAGCAGAGTTTGGTTTGTATTATGATATAAAAATATGATAAATTATAATTTCAGTAAACATCTTAGGTGCGTGCAATTGCTAGCCACTAAAGTTATATTTATTCATAAGGAAAATTTAGGGCTATTTTGTAATCAATCGTTATATTGTCGTTGTTTTTTGAGATATATTAAAATTGCATTATTTTTAAACTAATAGTAATAACTGAGTTATTGCTATTAGTTTAAAAATAATGCAATCGTTATATCTTATAAAAGCTGAATTTATTTCTAGTACGGGAAAAAAAAACCTCGAAAAATTTTCCACTTCTAATCATATTCAAAAACCAAATGTTTCCCTATGGCTCGTCTTTTTTAGATGGGTTGTATAAAACGGTTAGATAGCTCGGAAGTGGCATATACGATATTTTTGAAATTTTGGGTCATTATATCGATCATGATGCCCGAGTAACTTAAATCTCTTATTCCCTATTCTTTTAAAATGCAAATGACAGATTTAAGTTACTCGGGCATCATGATGGATATAACTTGCCAAACTACGTGACACTGGAGAGCCGGAATCGAAAAAATCGGCTCTTCAGTGTCACTTAGTTTGGAAAGTTATATTAGGACCCAAAATTTCAAAAATATCGTATATGCCACTTACGAGCTATCTAACCGTTTTATAGGACCCTGTTTAAAAAAACGAGCGTATGTTTTTTTGCGACTTTCCATGCGAAAGATATCGCCGACATTATAAAGTGATTGCAAATTGTTCAGTTTATTCACACACATATACCTTTAATTCCAGTTAAAAATTGCTCCTAGGAAACAATTATTGTACTTTTTACTATTTTCCGCTTTAGCTATTTTTAATCAATTACTGATATTATAACCAAAGTTGGGCCTATAAAAATATAAAGTTTAAATTGGGTTGTTTTTCAAGATATTATATCTAAGATAATACCTACTCGTTGTTCTGGGCTTGCACTCACGCTTCGGCTACGTCACTCACCTATAATAAGGGGGTAGGTAACATGAGAGAATCTCGAGGCAAGCTCAGGACAACGAGTAGGTATTCTCTTCGATTTATCATATATTGAATTGTATGAATTTATTTATCGTCATTTAGAAATTTTTATACGTATTTTTGTTTCATAAAACTTATAACTTATTGATCTGTATTTTTTTTATAAAATTCTAAAAAAAATAATTCTAAACATCTGTGTTATAGTAGTAGCTATTGTTTGAACACATTTTTTAAACATTAGCCCTAAATTTTCAAAAAATATATATCCAGCCTTGAATGTTCAAAGTGCCTTAATTATCTGGTGCTACCGTAACCGACTGTATCTCTAGTTCAATTATTTTGATAGATTTTTGAATTTATACCTATTTCCAGCTTGGTTAGGTTTAGTATGCATGAGAAAGTACGTTATGTTTGCACTTTAATCCCCAGATTGTACTTATTTATCTTTTAGTTCTTCTATATTCTATTTAAAATTTCAACTGTCAAAATCTTCATATTCTTGGTGTCCCAAATAAAAAAAAATAGTCACAGACTGCCGTGTTTATACATGTATAAAAATTTTGGCTAAAAAACTAGCTGATATATTCCAGGAGGCCCGTAATCGATATATTCGAAGATCTATTAATGTTTCAATAAAAATAAATAAAACATCCGTATATTCATTCTAGAAAGTTTAGTAATTGTAGAAATAAGACACCATAGTACTTGTTGAAATACATACAGATTATATCCATCATTGCACAATTATAACATAATAAACACTTCAAGTACTTTGGTGTCTCATTTCTACAATTATTAAACCTTCCAGAATATTATATAAAGATGGCTTTATATTTCTGATTAAAAACATCAATTTATTTTTGAATATATTCACTGAGTATTACTCAGGTAGTTTTTTTAGGTGCGATAGATTTGACGGATTCACCACAGACAAACCGTATGAGATTTATACCCATATTAGGTCATTTGAAAATCTCGAAAATTTTTAAAAAAAATTTGATCTAAGCTTTTCTAGTTTTCAGTTCAATGCAAACAACCGTTTTGTGATATCTTATACGGTTCGTCTGTGGTGACACAGTCAAATCTGTCGCACCTAAAAAAACTACTTGAGCGATTTGGTGATGAGTCATTACCAATGCGTAATTTACCAAATCAATTACATAATGTTTTTCAAGTTGAATTGAAGTACAGTAGGGTGACTTTAATAGGGCAGGGCAATGGTTTCTACCTGTCCTATTAAAGTCACTCTACTGTAGCTTTTTTCAGCTCCCCACACTTTTTGACTACATGTCAAGTGTTAAGATGATCGCGAACGGACTTTTGCATCTAAAAATCAGAGGATTACTAGAAATACGCATGTTTTTGTAACTTTATCGCATTTCTGGTTTACCAGTAATTGACCTCTCAAAAACTATAAATACGGTTTGGTATGAGATAACTACACACACAGGTAAACTTTTGGCATAACTAGTTTTCTGTTAATCATATGAAAAATATGTTTTTGTTAATTTTAATTTATTTAATTTTTTTGTCATTCACATTAATACATGAAAATATTGCAATAATTAGAACCTTAGAGAGTAAAATTACAATTTTTTGTTTTGTTTTTTCAATAAATTAAGAGGTGTCAAATTACAAAAAATTTCCCAGATGTCCAATTAAGATATGATCAAAACTTTATGTTTCGTTTTCTTAAAACTGTATTTCCTAAATATTCAAGGGAAAAACTAGACTTTTTTAGCTAAATTTTTTATATAATTCGGCTTTTGAAAACGACTCATCTGATTAAGTTCTTAGATAGCTAAAACTGAGCACAACTATCTAGTAAATAATAAAATAAATTTGGACCGAATCGGATCATTTTTTGATGTTTTTCTGAGATTACTGAAGTTGTTTAATCATCAGTTTTTGTTGAAAACTAATAAAAATGTTGGCTGAAAAATGGCATAAAAGCCCTAGCAAGTGCCGTAATACATATATCAAAACCATGTAATATGAATCATATTATATGACGATTTGAAATAAGGAATTTCAAAAGTCAAAAATGGGTATCAATGTTTTTAAGCTATCTTGTTTCGAATTTTTTCTGGTCATTTTAAGACCTAGGATTCTTTTGCGTTTTTGAAATTTTTTCAAAAAAAAAATGATTTTAAGGTCAAATTTTCATGACTAACTTTAAACTGGGTCAGTTCTGTACTGAGGTCGCTAGAGAGCAATTATTTGACCAATTTTTGCTCTCAAGCGACTTCAGTACATGATTGACCCGATGTTGCTAATACGTTCATCAGAAAATCGATCTTTCCGATTCTTTTGAGAGTAGTTGTAAGTCTATACAATGAACTTGAGATTGACCTTGAGGTTTGACCAGTTTTTGCTCTCTAGCGACCTTTCAGTTAATAATTGATCCATAGTTGCTAATATTTTCATGAGAAAGTTGACTCTTCCAATTCTTTTGAAGGTACTTTCAAGTCTTTACGATGAACTTTAGATTGACCTTGAACTTTAACCGGTTATTGTGGTTTACCGGGTGGTCATTGTGCCCTAAATCGAAAAACATGAAATTGTATCAGATTTTTCTCCTGATTGCAGAAAAAAAACTGCGCTAGCTCCTAATTTGCAACTCTTACAGCTGGCTAAAGTTAGTCATGAAAATTTGACCTTAAAATCATTTTTTTTTTAAATTTCAAAAACGAAAAAAAATCCTCGGTCTTTAAATGACTAGAAAAAATTCTCTACAAGATAGCTTAAAAACATTGATACCAATTTTTGACTTTTGAAATTCCTTATTTCAAATCGTCTATGAGTCATATAATATGACCCCTCAGAGTAGTCAATTTTTGTTAAACTGCTTGATTAATAAGACCAGATTCCTTTAAAAAATCTGAAGGCCGTTTTCGAGAAAACGATTATCTTAGAAAAAAATCGGGCTCTGCTACCGGACGTATAATACAAAGTTGTCTAATGGCGCACATTTTTAAAATTATCGTATATGCCTACTTTCAGTTCCGAGTCATCTAAAAATAAGAGATCCTTATTCAAACCCGTGATTATTTAACAGCCTCTCAACATAGCGCATAGTTGCACCTGTAAAATCATAATTTATCAAATCCCCAACCCTCTCAAATGCTTTAATGATTATTCATCATATAATTTATTTTCAGATACTTCTTTGGCAAGTATGCCTGAATGGCAAATTGATGATCTAAAATTATTTTGACTTTTCCCTCATTTCCTACTGTGGGAAAGTGAGTCAAAGTATGTCTCGCTCAGAATGAACAAAAAAGATAATCCCTTACTTCATTTTTATGCTATCAAATTGGCTATGGCCCTCAAAACAGAAAACGGGACCGGATTCTGTACTGAATACGATAATATTCCATTAAATACGCTTACTCCACAACAGGTTAATACAAATTTATTTATAAAGTTTATGTTGAAGATAATACGGTATAGCGCGGTATTATCAATACCTGTCCGGACAACGCGACTTTTCTGCGCTTTGAACGCGATTAAATTTGAATCCAAATTGTAAGAAAATTCTTAAGTTTTCAGATTTTATTTTTCACCCTAAAATCAAAGAATTTATCAAACTTTCGTTTGATACCTAAATTGGGCCAATCTGGTCATTTGAAATTTTTTCAATAATTTTTTTCGGATTTTTGCAAGAAATTTTTATCCAAATACACTGGATTATTTATTAGAGAATTTTATACTTTGAGAACGACAGTTTTTTCCAGTTGCGAATAATTTACGTTTTCGGAAACCCAGGTCTACCACGATTAATTACTGACAATCAGTTCATTGTTAAAATAAATCGTCGCAGCAAATCAATGATTGTCAATTACGGTTACAGTCCTCGCTCCCTAACTACACCCGGTCTTGGGCGTTTCTTCACGCTTTGTGCGTGAAGAAAACCTGTGTTTTTGAGTTTTTTCTTCACGCGTGTGAAGAAAACCTACGTTTTTGAGAATTTTCTTCACGTGCGTGAAGAAAACCTACGTTTTTGCGTTTTTTCTTCACGCATTTCGAAAATTTTGCAACTCACATTATTGAATTATTATGAATTTTAAAGTGTGAATTGTTAAATTAAATGCTAAACGGGTTAAAATTAGAGTTAGGTAAGATTGTGTCCTGTGCACAGTACAAAACCATGAAAAACTGTTTGTCAGGAAAAAAAGGGTTTGGGTGAAAACATTATCTTTTTTGTACTAACTCTAGGTTTTTTCCGATATAAATTTTTGCCGTGCCCTAAGTGTACACAATAATCTTCTATATACACAAAATACAATCCTATTTTGAAAGGGTTAGAATTAGGGTAGGTAAACTCGTGCCCAGTTTACACTGTAGAAACCTATGCAAAAGCGTTTGTTGGGAAAGGCTCAGCTAGTGGGTGCCGAAGCCTGGGGTTAGAGGTGAAATGAAGGGTTGTGTTCTGCAGTTTTTCTGACAAATCGAAATTTTCACTGATTTCTATTTTTAAAACGTACATAAAAATAAAATAAAGCTTTTCATCTAAAATATTTTTATCTAAAAATTTTTAAAAAATGCGTGAAAAAAACTGGGATTTTTCCTCACCATCGAAAATGCGTGAAGAAAACTGGGGTTTTTCTTCACGCAACGAAAATGCGTGAATTTTTCGAAAAAAGTAACAAAAAGTTTTTTGTATGATCGTACCGGTATTTTTACCGGTCCAAAAAGTCATTTTTCGACTTTTATCTGTTCAATTTCATTTAGCGATGTATTAACATAATTTTCTGATTTTTTGTGAGCATACCTAAATTTGTTAGTTAAAAAAAGTTATGTGCTCAGATTAAAATTTTTTTCTTTAATTTGC
>SCLH01000182.1:136274-163485 GCA_004367855.1 Oikopleura vanhoeffeni
GAATATCTTGTTCCGTTCCAAAGTGAGAGTGTAAAAACCTCAGCCGGGTGTTCTAAAAAAAAGTTACCTTATTATTGTAAAAGTCGTGTTTTTAGCTTTTTTTCCTTAGGACGGACATTTTTTCAAAAGGTTTGTCAGGTCCGTTATAAAGAGGGACGTTTTTTCCGGAAGTTTGCTATAAAGACGCAAAAGCGAAATCAGATCGTCCTACTAAAATAACTCTACTGTAGTATGGATTGTATAAATAAGGGTGTAAAAAATCTATACAGTACAGTAGGATGACTTTAAACGGAGGGCCTTGACATCCGAAAACCAGGCAACATGACTTTAAATGGACGGCGGCGCAGGCAAAAAATCCGGCAATGACTTTAAACGGACGCCTTAAAAAATTTCCGAAGGAAATTTTTACATAGTCAGAAATCTTATGATCTTAGTATCATTAATCATTTTTTTAGTCAATCTTGCCGTCCTTGTCCGAATGGCCTTGGACGACATTATCATTAATCATTTTGAGTAACTTAAATCTCTCATTTGCCTTTTAAAAGAATAGGGAATAAGATATTTAAGTTACTCGGGCATCATGATCGATAGATTTAAAAAAACGGTAAATTAGCAAACAAAATGTTTGAAACTATTGTTTTTTTGCTAAAAAAAATTTATTTTACTAATTTTTCGTATTTTTTCGTTCAGTATTTCTGCCACAGTAACTGTATTATTTCGTTGTAAATTTTCAAAATTTCCTCAAATAAATGTACCTATATTTCAAAAAACGGTAAATTAGCAAACAAAATGTTTAAAACTATTGTTTTTTGCTAAAAATCATGTGTTAAACCAATTTTTCTATAATTTTCGTGGTTTAAAGGGGGTAAAAACGTTTTTTTAGTAGACAGGACGGCCTTTTAGGTTAAAATTTGGGGCAATGACTTAAAAAGGACGGCCTTGGAGGCTCGGGCCGTCCGTTTAAAGTCACCCTACTGTAGTATGACTATAAACAGACAGTGTTTGACCAACAATTTTCGACCAAAATCTAGGTCGGCCCGCACGTTTTTTTTAATGCAATCACTGTCTCTAGGGGGTACTGGTCGCTAGAATTGAATACAGGGCTTTTAGAATACTAGCCAGATTAGTCATCTTGTAGAACTAGCTTGTGAAATATAAATCTTATTTCTTTTTGTATGGTTACACTCCTTTAGCTAAAGCTGAAATTTTTTTTTTAAGAAACCTTTAAAAAAATTAGCTGAAATTTTGACATTGGTCAAACTTTAACTAGAGCAGATTATGAAATTTGTTCAATAGACTATTGACAATAGTACACTTTGTTATCACCCCTAACCAATTTGGAGCATTTGCAATGCCCCAAAAGCTCCAGCGACCAGTACCCCCTTAAGGNAGTGGGTGTCGCTGATTTGAGCCTCTTCCAAGGTCATTTCTCGCCAAACTAGCAAAGGTGATATTCCAAAAACATTTGTAACTAACAGAACCAACCTTCGCGGTAATTTTGAACTTAACAGTAATCTGATACAATCCCACCTACGCCTTTAAAAAGCTTCTTAAAAAGACACGCAGTTCGTACCTCCTTCAATTTTCATCATTTTTTATTATTTTTTTGTGGGAGGCTCCGGAGAAGCCTAACAAATAATGCAAAATTGCTTTCGTTTTCAAATTTTGCTTTCGGCAGACAAAAACACAAAAAAAATTAAAATTTTGAAATGATCAATTTTTTTTAATTTTGCTTCGGCGTCTCTTGGGGGCCATGTCAACTTTTCATTGTCAGCCAAATTGTTTGAAATGGTCAGTTTGGGACGGCTCTAGGCAAAAGAGTACTCCTCCACCAGTTTAAAAGATATACAGTTTCTGTCCTACTGCATCTGAAAGCACAAGACTTGTTTGAACAATCCATTAAGAGATTTTTTTTTTTAAAATTTTGATTCGGCGTCTCTTGGGGGGCATGTCAAATTTTCGTTTTGAGTTTAAATTTTTGACAAATTAAGAACCAGAAAAAAGGCTTCAAAATAATTTTTTCGGTAAATACAAACATTTTAAGAATTTTGGTGCAATTTTAACTCGGTACGCCGAACAAAAACAAAATTAGCGGCACTTTCAATTAAAAATCATAAATAAAATCAATAATTTTTTGTTTCGTTTATGGCCCCCAAAACAAAAATTCCGAGTACAGGACAATAATGCTTATGTTGAGGCTTCTTTGGAGCCTGACACAAAAAAATAATAGAAAAATGATGAAAATTGAAGGAGTAGATACGAACGCGTGTCTTTTTAAGAAGCTTTTTAAAGCGTAGGTGGGATTGTGTCAGATTACTGTTAAGTTCAAAATTACCGCGAAGGTTGGTTTCTGTTAGTAACAAATGTTTTTGGAATATCACCTTTGCTAGTTGACCGGAAAATGACTTGGAAAGAGCGCTCAAATCTTACGACACCCACTCCCTTAAGCGGGTGGTCGTCAATAATTTAGTGAAAATCGGGGTTTTCATTGACGGATTGGCGCGATACTACCCATAGATAGACCAAAAAGTATTTTCCTCAAATATATTGCAACAAACAGCTTGCACTGGGAAAAAATCAGAAGTCACCAATGGCTCGTCTTATCAGAAACGAGCTTCAAACTAAAGTGATATGTTTTAGCGAAAAGCCTACTCCTCCGAGGTTTTTAAACACAAAACAATAATTTTGTGTTTAAACAAACCGGGCAGTATGTGCGCATCTCCCAAAGAGAGATTTTACTACAGAATCGTCATTTTAAGAGCCTCGCTCAAAAGCCTACTCCTCCCAGGATTTTTTAGTCAGGACTTTAAAAACAATTGAGTGTGCAGCCGAAGACCTCGGCGAGAGCCAAACGAGAGCTTTTATGAGATTTTGTCCAGTTCGGCCAGAAATTGAACTTGAATTTTGAGAAATTTCGTAAAAATCCTCTCAATAAAATTCGTTTTTGACCCCAAATTACTGACAACCACGCTTTAAGATATACAAGATAATGTGGAGCAAAAATACATTCTCATTCTTTAAAAGGCTTTCTTATCCCCCTACCCTAAAATAAACCTTTTTCATTAAAACACGAATAAAGTTGACGTTATTAATGACTCATTATTGATGAGCCTTGAATAACATCACATTTATCTGCAGTTTCGATGAGAACGGTTTTGGGCTTCGAATTATTTGTAAAGGCAGCCATAACTGTTTTTACACTGTTTTTTAAATAATGATTTGAAAGCAAGTTTCGTTTTTTTTATCAAACCCATGTAAAAATTTTAACTTTTTACAGTTATTTTAATTTTAATTAAGTGCTTACAGTGGTAAACCAACCGAAATCACTAATGATATCAAAGCTGCCGACGAAAACAAAAACTATCCAAAGCCAGAGGTAAGATTTTGTAAGTTAAAGTTTTCAAAATAAGTCGGGTCAAATTACATGTGGTGCTGTCCTTCCCCAATTATGTCAGGTAATATGACCCCATTATTCAGAAAACATCTTTTAATTACGAAATTGTTTTATAATGCAATTTATTTCAGGAACGCAAAGCACTTTTCAACGGATTTCATGACACTGATTTTGAAGCGAGTACTAAAGTTCATGACTACACAGAAGTAAATATCGACGAGGCCATTGATTTTCATTTACAAAATCAACCTCTTGGTCAACTTAAATCCTTGGAAGAAAGGGTCGAAGAATTAAATTCTGAAAATCCGAAAAAGAAAAAAAAGAAGAAAAAAAGTAAAAATTTAACGTCAGAAAAAGTTGAAGAACAGGGAGAGCACGCGGTAGACCAAGGAGAACAAGGTGACAAAAAAGGAGCTTCGAGAGCAGCGAGGAGAAAAAAATTAAAAAATGCAAAAACTTTTGACGATGGGGTGAGTGTTAGGTTGATACTTTTTATTGATTTTGATAACGGCATTTTGATGTTATATTCGGATTATAAGTTATAAATTCACCAGAAACACAAATGAACAAAACTATTGTTTGAAGCTAGGGTCGGAAATATCCGATAACAGATATCTAACAGTATTATACTGTCAGTATACCATTTTCTCAAATCTTCTGCAGAACCGAAAAAAAAATTATTTTATTTTTTGGAGTACGCTGATCTTTGCCGAAGCGGACAAAACAGGCAAAAATTTACGAATTTTGTGTGAAAATCCGAAAATTCCTCTGTCAAAGCGGACAAAATGGGAATTTTCTCAACATTTAAAAAAAAATAATTATGGGCTTTAAAATAAAAGAAAATACCTAAAATTTGACTTGCTTTTTAAGCTATTTACTCCATTTTTTTTTTGTTTTCAACGCATTTCTAGGATAAGTCGGTCTAAGTGGATAAAATAGGCATTCGAACTCCTGTCCGCTTAGACCGAACCCAGTCTTTAAAAATGATTCTTTTTTTTATCTGAAAATGTTTTTTTGTTAAAAAGTTGACTGATTACTACCAAACTCTTTAAAAATGTACGCCAAGTCGTATGAAAATTTTTTGGTAGGTTCGAATCTCGATGGACCCAATTTTTTTTACTTAAAATCAGCCGGAAAGTTTATTTTTTTGCTCATTCTTATGTCACGATTTTCTACACATTTACTGCTTGAACTATATTTTTCATGAATTCCTGAAAAACGAGTTTCGATTTTTTTTCTCAAATTTTATACTGAAAATACCTATATAATCAGAACCGGTTGTCCGATGAAAAAGAAAAAAAATCTCCATTGAGCTTTTTTAGTTGGCAGTTGAATGCAAAAAACCGTTTCTCGATATCGCCTACGGTTTTTGCTGGACAGGGTGGGTTACCCTAAAAAAAAGTTACCTTAGACAGAGACCAGACTACTCGATGGCTTAATAATGGGGGTTGCTATCAGAAATAGCCCCTTAAAATCTGAGGATTAGATGATGTTACTACGCAATTTTTACGTAATTACGCAATGTTTTTAGCCTACGTCTCGTGGCGTTTTGGAAGCTGGTGATGCAACATCTCAGCTGACTACAGAACTGATAAATTGTGGTAATATTGAAATGTTACCAAAGAAAAATAAAAAGAGAACAGTTGCACAGTTTAGGAAAGAGAACGAAGATAGACTTAGACATCAAAGACTTATTGACCAAGGTAGGGGAACAACTTTTCAACCTTGTGCTTACAAAAAAATAAGGCCTTTTTATGGAATTACTGATCGAATTTAGAAATTCAAACATAAAATTTACTATATTTTTCTTAACTGCCTCACACCCTTTGACTATCTGAAGGCAAAAAATTTTCGGGAGCCAAAACGGCGCAGAAATAACATCGTCACAGACCTACAATTCAAATATGTCATAGTTTGCAATTTTATTTCCAAAAATATTGTTGAAAATTTTATACGATTAGCCGTTCGAAAGTTTTACTTTTTTTTAGGATTTTCGCCAAAATTTCTTAAAAAAATAATTGTGTGAAAACGACACATAATACCGAAATTCTGAGGAAGCCAGTTTTTAGGAAAGGATTTGAGTATTCTTTTGATATAAGTTTATTTTTTCTGCAGTCTATACGAAGAATAATTTTTTCACAATTATTTTTCGAAAGAATTAAACGGCAATTTAACCCAAATAAAGCCGAAAAAGACAAATCGATCGAATGTAGAACATAAGGTGGTACTGATTTTGAGTTTTCAGCTGATTAGCAGTATTTTTCACATTTTACTGCATATATTTGACACGCGCGGCGATATGAATAATTGTTTTTTAAGCGATCGAGATATTATTAGTTCAAAATCTGACATTATAAAATAGTAGTGTTTCACTTGTAAATTTGTTAACTATATGTCATTGTAAAAAATGTATGGTTTTCAAGAAATACAAGGTAGTGAACTCTCTTTCTCTCGCAGTATCTAGTTAAAACAACTTCGAATTATAAATGTTACGTGTTATTCATTTAACTTCCTATCCTTGCGCTCAATCAGTGATAAATTAGTGAATTGATATGTTTTCCCGTGATAAGCGCTCAAAGTAGTGCCCTCAGATCAGGCTTTTTGGTGTGAGCGAAGTTCTCGTTTCTGGGTGTGAGGAGGTTAAAGTAGCTTTTTTTAACATGGCCCACCCTACTGAAGTCATTTTCCTCGATGACCATACCAGATATAAACAAAAGGTTTTTTTCTATGTGTAGCCAAGTAAATTTGTGGCGACCAAAACTTTTAATTTTTTTCTGGTCAACCGGTTCACCAGTAAATGATGTTCCAAACCGGAAGTCCATAAGTTCGAATCTCAGTCAGCTCATTTTTTTTGTTTATTTCAATTAAAATGTATGTATTATTGATAATAATCGGTTGATAGGTGGTAAATGATTATCAGAAACGTGCAAAGAGCAACATTTTTAATTAATTATTTATGAACGAGAGAAAAACAAAAGGTTTGGTCACCACAAATGTACTTGCCTACGCAAAGCAAAAAACCGTTTGTTGATATCTTGTATGGTCTTTGCGGAGAATGACTGAGTAGGAGGGCCATGTTAAAAAAAACTACCTAAATGTACCTAAATTATTTTTATCTGCACCTATATAAAAATAAGACGGTCAGTTGCTATTTATTTCAAAACCTTGCCGATGTCATCGATTTTTTATAAACAATCAGGAAATAATAATTGAAATTTTGGACGGTCACATTTTCCAAAAACTCATCAGCCAATTATAACTAAAAATGAATTAAATAGATGAAAAATTTTCGGATAAGTAGGCCCTTTTAGTAGTTTCTGAATGGTTGGACCAGTCTGTGACTTTTCATATTTGTGCGAGGTNTAAGAACCATTTGGTTTCGATAATTATAATTTTGTCAGTATCCGACATATAAACCATTTTGAATGTATAAAAATTAAAACTCTGTTGTTACCCTTTTAATTTAAGTAGCTTTGAATAGTAATGGTATTAGACCTATCCTCATGTTAAATAACTCTGGCCAAGGTTACTCACAATTCATTCCAGTATCTCCAGGATCCAATCAGGCTTCTTCTAGCAATGTTGGCCTCAAACAATTAACAACTTCAGCCCTCAAGGCTAGGGTACGAACTGTTTTTTTTTTAATTTTCATCGAAAAAACTTGAAATTATGGCGGTGTGCGTCCCCGGCGAGCTCGAAATTGAAAAAAAAATAAATATGCGTTTAAGACACATTTCACGTAAAAATGGTGAAGGTATCTTGAGCATGGAATGATTTTTTATTTTATAATTGCATAAAAACGCAAAAAGTACGAACTAAACTATATTGCGCTTTTTTATGCAATCTTCCAATTTAAAACAAACTGAAAATTTAGCTTACTTTAAGAATTTTCTACTTTTTCAAGGAATTTAAACAAATTCCATGCTACATTTTTGATACAAATTTGGTGGAAAAAAATGGGCGTTTGTTATGCAATTATTAAACTACAAATTAAGCTACGGTAGCATTTTTTAGCTCAACCCAACCTTTTGTCCCTATGCCATTTAAAAAAAATCTGTTTTTTTACAATTTTTAATTTTAAAGTATGTATAAAGTAAATAAAATCTGGTTAAAAAAACCGCCAAAAAATAACCCCATTTATAGGCGAAGGTTGAGAAAATACTTTTCAAATTTATGAAATCAGCCTTTTTTTTAAATGAGCGCCTTCTTAAGGGGGTGTGGGACTCTGATTTTATAAGTCCTTAGCGGCATTAAGAAAGCTCCAAATTGATTGGTGATGGTAACGAAGGGTACTGCCAACCATATCAGCAAAAAAATCGAAACTTTTGCTTTTTTTCGATTTTTTTCGAACTGAAGTAAAAATATAACGTTAGCTTCAGTTTATACCTCCAAAACTTCTAAACATCATCTTGGAGTGAGCCAACTTTCTAATCAGTGTTCCACAGGCTTTCTTTTGAGCATACTTTCAAAAAAATCAAAGCACATTTTTTCGGAAATTGTTTCACGTGACCTCGAAAAATTCATATTTTGCATTTTAACTGGAAATTGAAAAAAACTACTCTTTAATTTTTACTTTTTGGTCCCGATGTTTTTTTTCAGTTTTTGTATCATTTTTTCTGTTTAAAACTTATAATTTTGACCGCTGCGCCCGCTGATCATATACGGTTCAAACCCTTGTTTAGGGGGTACCTTCGCCCACCAAAAACTCTAAAGAAATTGAATTGACGGACGAATGGGAAATTCCAGAGTGGGTTAACGAGTTAAAGGAAGATAATAAAAAAGATAAGAAGAAAAAACGAAAAAGTAAAGGCGTGAAAGAGCAGACCATATTAGATAGTACAAACTCAGAAAATAGCCATTCAGATAATCAAAATCGAACAGTAAGTAATATAAAATTTACGTTGGCGGTAGCCTGAAAAGTAATTTTTGAATTGAACTTAAATTTTCATTTTTTTTACGTAATCCTGTGATATTAAAATCACAAAAAATCTATGCTAAAGATACCTTCATAATTTTGAAATTTGACAACCATAAATGCTGGTAAAATGTCACTTAAAAACGGGCAATTTTTTCATTGAAACATTATTTTTGCCTTCAAATATAATATATTTCATAGTGCAAGTTATTGCTGATAATCAGGGTTTTCAGAACTCATTTTCGGTTCCTTGTTAAATCGAAAAAAATTTGTGTCTAGACTCGATTGTTTGCTCTGTAGAGTTTCCGCTATGTCATCCACTTTTAAGGGAGTGTCGCTAATTAAGCTGTTTTCGACGTGGTTTCTTGATGAACTGGTAGAGATGGCATTGAAAAAACTTTCTCAACTTAATGAACAAGTCTAGAAGATAATTTCAACACTAATTATAATATAAAAAGCTATCTCTTCCTACGATTTTCATCAATATTTTCTAATTTTTTGGGTCAAGCTCTGGAGGAGCAATATCAACAATAAACTAGAGCCGGATTTTCGAAATTTTGTTTTAAACTGTAAAAAATGTAAAAAGACCGAAAAAAATGTAAACGAAAATTGATCGAAAGAAAAATTGTCCGTCAAAAGCATAATTTCAAAAAATGGGCTCTAGTTTATTTTTGGTATTGCTCTTCCGGAGCTTGACACAACAAATTAGAAAAAAGTGATGAAAATTGTAGGAGGAGATAGCTTTTTAGTGTTTTTTGGGAGGGTTATTCAAGGGTCCAGTGCAGGCGTAGGTTGTATTGTATCAGATTATAATTAGTGTTAAATGATCTGGTAGGCTTGTTCTTCAAGTTCAGTTAGTGTTTTCTTATACCACCTTAGCCAGATAAGCGAGAAACCGTTTCTAAAAACTGCAAAAAACCAGCCTAATCAGCGACACTCACTCCCTTAAAAATTGAAAAATTTGAGCTTAAAAACTTTCCGAGTATTCAGGCCAATTAAAGAAATTTTATTTTCTGCATATTTGAGGCAATTTCTCTGTGTTTTCATAAAACTTCATGAAATTAGGTCAAAATAAAGATCAAAATAGCTACAAGGTCTGAGGTCTTTTTAAATACATCTCCGTAATCAAAACCTCCGTAGGCCAAAATTGTTTCCAAAAACGTCATTTTGCATCTAAAATTAGGTCCTGCGGTTAAAACTATTATGAGGTGACAAAACATTTTTGATCATGTGTTTCACAGTTATTTACTTTATTAGAAAAAAAAGTTATCTTCTTGCTTTTCAAATATTTAATTTTCGACAACCGGAGGAAGTCTCTTTTTAAGTTAAAAACACACACAAAAAAAGTTTGAAGTAAAACTCCACAAAAAATCATAAAAACAGAGATTTTTTCAGTGTGAGGTGAGGTTACCCAAAACCGGTAATATTGAAGAGACAGAAACCAAACCGGAATTGAAAGAAATCGAATTACTGGTAGAAAGTACCACACCAGAGGTAATGACAATCGATGAGGACGGATGGGACATGGTGGGGTCCTGTAAAACAGATCGAAAACAGAGAAAATATATCCAACCGAATTTGGCCCTATCTGATAAAGGCTCTAGTAGTGATAAATCCGATAACAAAAATAGGCCAATTCATTTGAAAAACCAACCCACCCAAAAATTTGAAAATAATTCAAAGAATATTGCACCTGAATTAGCTGTACAAAATGAAGAATTATGGCCTGGATTATCGGCAGCAAATGCAAATCTTCTTTCAAATTTTCAAGCACAAAAGTAAGAGATTATTATTTTTTGTCTCTTTGTCAATATTTGAGTGAACTATATTTACTGAATTAATGACTTTTTGGACTAAACTAACCCAATTTTCTCATGAAATAAGTCAAGTGAACTTTTTCAACTATTTGAATTTTTTACAACATTTCCATTACAGTTCGAATTACGAAAAATTATGTAGACACAACTATTGCTGTCAAATCAAAATTCGATTTCCAAGGAATACTCAGGTCGTTTTTTTAAGACTGTCCCACTGTGATTTTGACTGGGAGAACTAGACAAGATATCGACAAGTGGTTTTTTGCATGTGAAAACCGTTATATACAGTAGAATTTTTTTTTGGCTTCCTAGGTTGATCACGTGACCTGAAATCAGTCATGGAAATTGCTCGAAATCACCGGAAAACGAAAACTTTTCACCAATGCAAATTCGGTCAGACAGATGCAAAAAACCGTTTGTCGGTATCTAGTCTGGTTCTCTCAGAACAGATACCCCTTAAATAAGTGGGACACTCTTAAAAAAAAGTATATTTATTTTACTATGGTTTTTGGCCAAGCGGGTAAAACCTACGCGGACAAAACGCGATTTTTTAAATAGGTATAAGCAGAAAAACGGGGTAAGTCTAAGCGGACAAAACGGGATTTCACTTCAAAAGTGTCCGCTTGGCCAAAAACCACAGTAATATGGATTTTTTAGTTAATTTTTTAACGCACAGAACCTTTTTACGTTTCTCAGGTAAATTTTTGACTTTTGAAAACAAGCGAAATTCGTAATTTTGAAAAACACTTTCGTCTGTATAAGGTCAAAACAGCAACTTTCACGGCATAGAGCAAAAAAATCGAATTTTTTAAGCTGCTGAAGCAGGAAACGTTAGAAAGGATATTACTTTAGTATTTAAAGACGAAGATTTATCTCAACTACAATTTAAAAGATAATTTATTTTATAGATAAAAGTAGCAACATCTTTTTATTGAAATTTGACACAAATAATTTTTGGCTGCATTATTTTAGAAATATTTTGTTTATCTCTATTGTTTTTCAAACAACCACTTTTTCGAAAGCTAATTTACATTATCAACTAGGACTATTTCATATGCCCAGCGTTTGAAAATCCGAATGTCCTCCGATGATGATGAACTCGATTCTGAAGGCGAAGTATCGGTTTCTGATCCCATGCATTTTCCCCCAAAAAATACTTCTGCGATCCACCCAATTGCCAATACCGAAGATTTGTTTGAAACAATTTTGTGCCATAAAAAGTCAGGTCTAAATTTTCTGGTCGGTTCATGCGAGGATTTATCAAGCGACGAATTTAACTCTCTAGAACAAAAACGCGAAAATGCTGTTGGAAAAGTAGAATTTGTTTTTGTTGATTTGGAGGACGAATTTGAAGATAAGGAGGAAATTGGTGTCGAAGATAAAGTAGAGATTGAGTCGAGCACAAATCTTTTACGTCAGGAAAACATTACTCATTTATCTGGCGATACGCTTCAAGAACTTTTATCGAATCAGATAAATAAACATATTAGTTTTAACGATAATAGATACACTGATGTCAATGTTCCAGATTATCAAATGCTTATTAAATTTCATGAGAAAAGTAAGTTTTTTTTATTAATTACACCTTGTGAAAAAACCGTAAATTACTTGAAACTGAAAATAAATTTGGAAGGTTCAGTAAAAAGCTACAGTAGAGTGTACTTAAACGAACAGGTCGTTAGGACGGGTTCGGCAGTGTACTTAAACGGACGGGTTTGGAGAAAATTCCGCAAGAATTTTTGGTAAAGAAAATATATTACAATCTGAAATCCTGACTTATAACATGCCAGATTTACAACGGTGGTCAAAAAGCGTTATTTTCATAAAATTGCCACCAAATCCAACCGCCGTTATTCGCGGGTGCATACAACGGCCTTATTACGGACAACGCCTATATCGACAACGGCCTTGAAACAACGGCCCCGGACAACGGCCCCTTGATGCGGAAATCTCAGAAGTCTGGAATCATCACTTAGCGATCATTTACGAGTGACTCATGGAGTATAAAAAAGTGGAAAAACTCTTCCAACTGTCTCTAACATGAAAGACAATCAGTGAATTTGATTATTCACTACAAGGCATGTTATGATAATAAAAAGATATTTTTAATCAATTGTGTGGATTTCTCAACCAGTATTTTTATATTTAAAACCTTCAAAATGTTCTCAGGTGGATTGCTCTGAATGGCATTTTGAAACCTTAAATCTAAATTTGTCGTTCCAAGTGGATTGCTTGAAACGTCATTATTTAGACATTAAAATGTTTCTGGGTGGATTCTCAGAGCGCATTTTTTATATTTAAACCTTCAAAATGTCGTTCGGGTGGATTCTCTGAACGGCTCAGAACGACACTTAACCTCGTTCAAATATAAATTGCCTTCACATTAATTATCTTTTTTTTTCTTCAGATAAACTACATTCAAACCTCAGTTAAAAATACTGTACTGCCTTTTTTCACAATTGTACTGTTCTCAGACTACTATTCATGTACATAATCAGATTGTCTTCAATATAAAGCTAGTTTATTAAAAATTGCCCTCAAAAATCGTTTTTTATTCAGTTTTCACAAAAATTTGTAATTTACTATGGGAAAAGGTGTTCTTTTTTAACGGACGGGTTCGGTGTGGGAATTCCTGCCAATGTGTACTTAAACGGACGGCCCCGCAGGGAAATTCTCGTCAATTTGCTTAAACGGACGGGTTGTGAGTTTCGAGTTGTCCGTTTAAGTACACTTCACTGTATCTCCTCCCTTAATTTAGAAGATTAATTTTCAGTTCCTACTTTATTTGAAAGTTTTTTACAAATAAATTTTAGGGGTTTCAAATTTCTAAAAAATTTCTGACGTAAAGTTGTACTAATTGACAAAAAATTGACTTCGAAGAATGTGCGGTTTTCTCAGAACCGACGTTTTAAAATTTTATCGGTAAATTTCCAGTATCACCGGACATCGGGTGAAAAAAATGGTCATTTATTTATCCCTTGACTGTTGGATGCAAAAATCCGTTTGTGAATATCTCGTCCGTTCTGAAATATCAGTGGATAAACTACCGGGGTTACCTAAAAAAAAGATACCTAAGGACTTGTTTAACACCTTCCCGCTTCGTTTTTTTTAATTTTTATTTGGCTTTTTTTAGGAGCCTCGTGAACTTATATTTTGTTTTATATCAAGATTATTTTCATAGAAGACAATGCTGATATATGTTTTCTGGATTTTTTTTCTTTAGAAAATATCTAATCATTGTCTAACTATCACGAAAACATAGATTTGTTCCAGACATATTGCCGAGCTTACCCTATTATATAATGAACTTATATTATTAAATTTGCATAAGTATGAGCCGACATCTTGATATAAAGCTAAATTGTGCTTACTTAAAAATGCGATAAATTGAATAACCTGAGAAAATAGTTTCTAATTTTTGCTACTTTGATTTTTTTGTCCCTTTTTCTTATCCGAGCATTGTCATTTGGATTTCGTATGCACCGTATCAGATTCATAGCCACTTTCTATCATAATTAAAAAAATCGGTTATTAAAGTTAGATCATCGGTTATTTTATAAACAATTTTGATTGATATTAAGTGGGTTGATATTCGATTTTTTTGTCAGCATAAAAAGCTACAGTAGATTGAATAAATTTAATTGATATAATCATATTTTTCAGGCTAAATTACCATTTCTTATATCTATCGTTTTTAGTCGGTCATTTTTATAAGAAAAACTTAATAAGCTTTAGTTAATTTGTCGTGATGACTATAAACAAATTTGTAACTACCGTAACAGGTCAATAAGCAATTATAAATTAATTGCAAAAAAGGGCATAGTCATCATTTTTAAAAAGCTTAATTAAACCACGTGACCACAAAATTGCTTATCACACCATTATTTGAAGCGATATTTAATATAAATAAACTTTATAATAATAGTGTATTCTATAATATTTGGGAGCTTTAACATTTCGGCTATAAAGATGTTTTTCGGAGAAAAAGCAGAGAAATGATCATTTAAAACGTTAAAAGATAATAAATCATTTAGTATTGGATAAACACGTCCAAAGATTTTGGAATAAAATACAAAATTGACGCAATTTTTGATCACAGCGTCTTTTTTATTTAAATTTTATCGCCAGATCGTTCCCGTAGAACTTTGACCCTCAAATTTGATTAGGAAGCTGACGAACGTGCTTCCATTTAAAAAAATACGTAAAAGGACATTATGTACTTTATAATTCAAATAGTTGAAAACGCCAAAAATAGGAGACTGGCGTCTGCGCCAATGAGCAGGCTTCAAAGCTCTGAATTTTAGTCATTTGAACCAATCAGAGCACACCTGAATTCTATGCGTTTCAAACTATTTGATTCATATAGGACAAGTAGCTATTTTAACGGACACAATAAAATATTTGGAAAAACTCGCAGCTCAGGCATGGTATCATCGAACGGGTTTTTGCATCGTGTACGTGACGAAATTCAAACGACAGATTTTTTTTGCGTTTTTCCCGGTTTACGCGTAATAGTCGATCTCAACCGGTTAAATCGGTTTTCAGAAAATTCTAGATTGCTTTGAAAAAACAAATGTGACCATAAGATTTATTGGGTTCACTTTAGTCAGAATTCCCCAAATCTTTTACTAAGAATGGGAGAGGATACATTTATTTTCCTCCTCTCCTTTGGAAAAATTTGAAATTCAACCCGAGGAAATTTATTGAAATATTACACCAATAATCTTGGTAGATTTTTTTATCTCACAAAATTTTTCCGCATTTTTATGTTATATTTTTAGGATTAAAAATGGTTTTGGAGCGCGAAAGAAATGGAAGCAGTAAAACAATTCGTTATGTATCTTGATTCAATTTTTAGGAAATATATTTTTAGGTTTTTGTACAGTTATTTATTGAATTGATAAAATCGCCGACGCGTCCCTGAAAGAAAATAACTGTATCGAGAGATATACTTTTAAATTCAGGGATTGGAGATTTAATAATATTATTCTAGAATTTAATAAGTCACGTCGCCTCCGGAGCTCTCTTCGTCTAATTTGTATCCTTATATTTATTTCAAAATTTGGCGGGGGGAGTTTGAAAATGTTGAAACTGATTTTGGGGCTTATTCTTGCTAAAAACAAATTCTAAAAACAAGAAAGCAAGGATATGTTTCCAAAAAATTTCATAATTTTTTTATCTTTTGGTAGAAACGCGTTACAAGCTTTATTACTCGTTAACCATTAAACATATGTTTATTTGTATTCTGTTAAATTTCCAGTTATTAGAAATTGTATACAGGGGGGCAATATCGCCGAAAGATTATTTCCAAAAAAATTCGGCAAATTTGGGCATTTTCGGCGATATGGGGACAAAAATAATATTTTTCGTCAAAAAATTAAAAACGCGTGGGCGTTCGAAATAACGTCATAACCTTAATTTTTTTTAATTTTATACATGAGTTTTACAGTTGTTTCGAATGAATTGAATAACCAGAATTCGTAGAATTAAGTACTCTACCAAACTCAATCACATAAAAGTTGATAAGAGTAAATTTGAGAAATTCAATCCAGAAAATGACGTCATTCATGACTCCCACAATGTAATTTGTAATAAAAATCTCAAAAAAATTCGGCGGTGCCAATATTCAGAGATAAAAACGAATACAAAAAACTGATATTTCTCATAGTTTTCGATTAATTTTCAAAGCGTGTTTATTTTCAAAAGTTAACATAACAGTATGGATTATACTGTTAATTTCTGCAGTTTTACCTAAATTATTTTGCTTTGCCTTCAAATAGTTTTTTGTCACTTACACTTGTTTTTCGGGCAAAATACCATAAGGTTATCAATAGAAATCGAACCGGGCAAAATTTCAAGTTTTTAATTGGGCGATTTATCAAAAATCGGAAGCAAAATTTTAGTAGAGAAAATATAAGCAAATGAAAAATAATATCGACACCTAAAAACGATTCCAAGCACAAAAACAATTTTTCGGCTTTTTGGTAATCATCAAATTAGTTTAAAACACCCTCCTTATGATACCGCCCTTATTGCGTAGGCGTAAAATTTTGGATATTCATCAAATTTTCTCGGAACATAACCGAATAGCCATTTTTAATAAATTGATGTAAAACACCTCGAAATTTCCCAAAAATACATCCAAATTGGACAGGGTGTTAAACCGACAATTTAAAGTTTTGATTGGTATTTTCAACGGTAAAAATTAAGTTTTTTCTTTCTTCCACTCAAATTCTGTTCCGCTTTTTACGTTCAATTGCCTATATTATAAAGTGACTCTTAATTATGCTGAATTTGCAAAATTTTAGACTTTTATTTAAAATATCATAAAAAATGTCTTTCGTTTGGCTATTTAAAATTTTTCTACCATAACCTTTTCGAACACAACTAGGTTAAGCCTACCCTCATTGCACCAAAAATTCGTGAAACAATGTTTCTATCTGATGACAAAGCTTTGTAGTTTTTAAATTAGTATTTATTGTTGAATCATAAATTATCATCATTTAACCTTTTTACAGCGTTCTTCAATCAAATCGCTGTAAATTCAGCTTCTGATTGCATGGTATAGGTGTATAATAAATCAACTTTACGCCCACGCGGTAAAAGGTTTTTTGATTTTTTCAATAACGTTTCATTTTATGAAAAAGTCTTTTACATCTCTTTTTTTACATCGCATTTATTTTAGTAATGTAGGGTTAATCAGACGCGAAGCAAAATCAACAATCAAAATTAGGCGACGGTATCTTTCGCATCAAAAAATTTTGATGCAAAAGATACCGTCAACTTGAAATTAGGTAATGATTAAATTTTAGTATTTTTTATGTCCAAATTTGTTTCAATCAGATAAAAGTGTGCAAATCGTCATTTAAACCCTACTTTACTGTTAAAATGTACTTCCAATAATAAATTAATTTATTTCTACCTTACTGTGACAATACCGAGTGACTTATTTCAGGGAACAAAATACTCAAAATCCCATTTGCACTTTTCCCGTTATTTTCCATTATTTAGGGCGGCTGTATTTTTTGGTGAGCAAATAATACCGCCGCCATGATTTAGGACTACCTAGATACTTCAATTAATAAATATTTTTTAAAATTAAGTCCCTCTCAAATAGCCTTAAAATGTATTGCGTGTGAACAATAACATTTTCTTAAAAAAAACTCAAGAGTTTTTTCATATGGTTCAGCTTTGGCCTAAAATATCGTTTTTTTGTAAAGTTTTCTTTAAAAGTCCCGAGGTAACTACTGTCTTGTGTGTCTGGGATGACAAAACGACATAAATTTGGCATTTTTTTCTATTTTCGAGAAGTAGGTGTCTCTAAGAGGACAAAACGGGGCGTTAAAAATGTACGAATGAAAATTTTCTTGCAAATTTTAATTCTATGTTTGGACTAAAAAATCATTTCAAAAACCATATTAATTTATTTAAATTTTTCTAAGTAAAAATTAGTACTAACGACAGTACTTACTTAATGTATATCCAAAACAAACTAAAATGTTCGAACAAATTAACTGAAAAAAAGTTAAAAATACTTTTTCGTATCAAAAAATTTAACAAAAATATCATTTACAAATTTTAACGACCAATAAAGCACGAAAATAAGTTTGTCTGTCAGTTCATTAACCAAAATCGGTGCATATTCTTATTAATTCATTCTACACAATTTTTGTCTCGAACAATTCTGTCTTAAAACTGTGAATTTGCGTTTTAAGGACGCCAGTTTTCATCTGCGTAAACAACTTAAAATAGGGCGGCGGTATCTTAATCATGAAAAAATGTTTTTATGCAACTTTGAAATTAAAGAAATATTCCATGATAAAAATACCTCCACCTTAAAATAAATATTTAAATTTAAACATAAGATTTATTAGCGAGGCTTTTTGAATTGAAGTACCGTGATATATTGCTATCGCGCTCCGATTCTTCTGGCTCCACTAAAAACACCGTCCGGTTAAAATAGCCAAATAACTTGTATCAGGTTATATCGAATAAGATCCCGATGCACTCATCCAACTTTTGACAATCTAAAAATGATATAATTTATCTCGGGATCTTCGTAGATATAACACGCAAAACTATAAACAATTTCACAGCGAATCCGAAATTTGTGGCCTTATAAGCGAATTCCACTGTGAAACTAGCGCGACTATAGTCATTCGGTATTTCCTCCTAAATCTTCAACGATGAATTTTCTCTCATTTGACTGCAAGCTCCTGTAATTGGCTGTATTACAAACAGTTAAAAATATCTCAAAATTAACTCCTGATTACTTTTGGGCGTAAAGACACCAACAGTTAATTGACTTCTGAGCTCATATTTTTTTCTTAATAATCACAGATACTGTTTTGAATACATCCTGATACTTCACAAGAATCGAACCTATACAACTTTCTGACGTCAATCAAAATCTCGAGTAAATGCCCGGTCTTTAAAATTGTCAATAATTTTGGGCGGCGGCCTTATTTGCCTACCATTCTTTTTTTATTTAAAAACATAATTATCTAACGTTTCGATTTATTTCTTATTATCAAAGATCGAATTTTTTTATAAAAGTTTCAAGTCCAACAATAAAGTACAGAATACTAGAATTATTGTGCAGAAATTATTTTTTAAAGGGTAGTTTTCATGAAATGGTTAATTTGGGGTCGATAGTCAAATGTATAAAAAGTGAAATGTATAAATTTTGTCAAATGTATAAAAAATAGTGAATGTATAAATTTTACTCATTACAAACAAACGTGAATGTATAAAATTCTAAAAAAAATCAGATCAATTTGGGTTCAAAAGCGCGACTCAATTGTAAATAGTAGATATAAAATTTTGGAACCTCTTACTTTATGGTATTTTTACTCCGAATAAATCTGCATATCCAACAGTTGGTAATTTCAAGGCATTTTAAAATGAGAGACAAATTTTTAGGACACCACAAATCAGTTTTCAAATAATTTCATGTCCCACAAGAAATTTTTAAAAAATTAGAATTTGAGACAGGACCATCACAACTTTTTTTAACGACAGGAAAATCCTGGTCTGAAAAAAAACGCCAGACAACTGTAAAGCACGCCGGAAACTGTATGATTTTAAGAATAATTTTTTTCGATGCTTTGTTTGGTAGGACTTTAAATTGGTTGGGTTTTTTCCACCTACGCATTTTTCATAGCAAAAGATAGGAGAAAAAAAGTCGACCTAAAATGTATGCTCTAATATGTGAAATAAAATTAGTTTGCCGAATAGCGTTTGGGGTGTGAGAGTTTTAAAGGGGTGGTCGTCAATAATTCGGGGTCAAGAACAAATTTTATAGAGATGAATATTTCATGAAAATTTTGAAAAAATACGAGCATTTTGGTGGTCTTTTTCGTTTCATACATAGTCAGAAAAGCACTATTCGATTGTTTTTAAATTATTCTCTATTGAAATGTCGTTTCCATGCATTAAGAAATAAAGAGTTGAATTCGAACTAATTTGATGCAGATTGAAATCAAAATCTTCCATTTTGAGCACCGGAGGAAATACCGGTGATAATATAAAAATGAGTCTGTTTTTTTCCAATTTCATTAAATTTTATACATTTTCCATTCTTATCACAAATTTTAAAAATTTTCAACTCTATTGACTAAAAGTGAAATGTATAAAATTAGAAATGTATAATTTATACTATCGTACATTTCACTATCGACCCGTTAATTTGGCTATACTTTTCAAAATTTACAGGGTAAGCGTTTGCCTAATCCTGATTATAACATTTTTAAAATACAGTTGAACACAAACAAATATTCATTTTTTTTTGAATATTTTCTGATTAATGAAAAGTTTTGATCGAAAATATCTTGTTGGCGTTTTTTGCAATTTTAGAATAACAAAGAACATTTTTGGTAAGCTCAAAATACCTCCGCCATCATTCAACGAAAATTTTTGCATTTTCTTGACATTAAATTAAAATTCAGATCAGTATCACTTCATAAAATTTGAAATAGCCACAAAAGTTGGAGGGCTTATGTCTATTATCGTTTTTCAAATTTAACTGGTTTTTAATAGTATACTGTATACCGAATACTCACCTGATAATGAAAATAGTCAATTTTCCGAGATCTGAAAATTATACTTTCACCATCTTCGAAAATTTTCGACATAGCATTTATGTTAAAACCGAGAATTCGCTTTAGGTAGTTTTTTATAGGTGCGACAGATTTCACTTTTCACCACAGACGAACCGTATGAGCTTATCAGATTCATAGCCACTTTCTATCATAATTAAAAAAAATCGGTTTTAAAGTTAGATATCGGTTATTGTAAAACAATTTTGATTGATATTAAGTGGGTTGAATATTCGATTATTTTTTTTTTTTTTTTTTTTTTTTTTTTTTGTCACATAAAAAGCTACTAGAGATTGAATAAATTTAATTGATAAATCATATTCTTTCAGGCTAATATACATTCTTATAATCTATCGTTTTTAGTCGTCATTTTTAATAAGAAAAACTAATAAGCTTTGTTACATTTGTCGTGATGACTATAACAAATTCTTTAATACCGTAACAGGTCAATAAGCAATTATATATTAATTGCAAAAAAGGGCATAGTCATCCATCTTTTAAAAAGCTTAATAAACCACTGTGACCACAAGAATTGCTTAATCACACCTTATGAAAGCGATATTTAATATAAATAAACTTTATAATAATAGTGTATTCTAAATATTTGGGAGCTTTA
This sequence comes from Oikopleura vanhoeffeni, assembly GCA_004367855.1. NCBI lineage: Eukaryota > Metazoa > Chordata > Appendicularia > Copelata > Oikopleuridae > Oikopleura > Oikopleura vanhoeffeni. Next base: position 157,114 of record SCLH01000182.1, read on the forward strand.
ACATTCGGCTATAAGAGTTTTTTCGAGAAAAAGCAGAGAAAAATGATATCTAAAAACGTTAAAAGATATAATATTTAGTATTGGATAAACCACGTCCAACGATTTGGAATAAAATACAAAATTGAACGCAAATTTTTGATCACAGCGCTTTTTATTTAAATTTTAATCGGCCAGATTCGTTCCCGTAGAACTTTGACCGTCAGAGACACGTCTAGGACGTGTTTTTGATGGTCAATATACAAGAGTACAATGTGTATGACAAATTAAATCACAACGTCTATTAGTCTGAACGCTCAAAGTTCTAGGGCAGTAAAGTATGAAGCTTAGTATGTTGGCTTGGCACCGAGAACCTGATGGCCAAACAAAACAAATCGGCCGACCGTTTTTTGCCCCAAATTTGAATAGGAAGCTGACGACGTGCTCATAAAAAAATACTAAAAGGGACCATTATGTATCTTATAATTCAAATAGTGCTGAAAACGCCCAAAAATAGGAATAGCGGGTCTCGCCAATGAGCAGCTTCAAAGCTGAATTTAGTCATTTGACCATCAGAGCACCCTGAATTCTATGCGTTTCAAACTATTTGATTCATATAGACAGTAGCTATTTTAACGACACCATAAAATATTTGGAAAAACTCGCAGCTCAGGCATGGTATCATCGAACGGGTTTTTGCTGTGTACGTGACGAAATTCAAACGACAAGATTTTTTTTTGCGTTTTCCCGGTTTACGCGTAATAGTCGATCTCAACCGGTTAAACGGTTTTCAGAAAATTCTAGATTGCTTTGAAAAAACAAATGTGACCAAAGATTTATTGGGTTCACTTTAGTCAGAATCCCCAAATCTTTTACTAAGAATGGGAGAGATACATTTTTTTCCTCCTCTCCTTGAAAAATTTGAATTCAACCGAGGAAATTATTGAAATATTACACCAATAATTTGGTAGATTTTTTTATCTCACAAAATTTTTCCGCATTTTTATGTTATTTTTAGGATTAAAATGGTTTTGGAGCGCGAAAGAAATGGAAGCAGTCAAAACAATCGTTATGTATCTTGATTCAATTTTTAGGAATATATTTTTAGGTTTTGTACAGTTATTTATTGAATTGATAAAATCGCCGACGCGTCCCTGAAAAAAATAACTGTATTGAGAGATATACTAAATTCAGGGATTGGAATTTATTAATATTATTCTAAATTTAATAAGTCAGTCGCCTCCGGAGCTCTCTTCGTCTAATTTGTATCCTTATATTTATTTCAAAATTTGGCGGGGGAGTTTGAAAATGTTGAAACTGATTTTGGGGCTATTCTTCTAAAAAAAATTCTAAAAAACAAGAAAGCAGGAATATTTTTCAAAACATTCATAATTTTTTATCTTTTGGTAGAAACGCGTTACAAGCTTTTATTACTCGTTAACCATTAAACATATGTTATTTGTATTCTGTTAAATTTCCAGTTTTAGAATTGTATACAGGGGGGCAATATCGCCGAAAGATTATTTCAAAAAAAATTCGCAAATTTGGGCATTTTCGGCGATATGGGGACAAAATAATATTTTCGTCAAAAATTAAAAACGCGGGGCAATCGTCTTATACAGTTGTGTTGCGAATGTTGAATAACCAGAATCGTAGAATTAAGTACTCTACCAAAACTCAATCACATAAAAGTTGTAAGAGTAAATTTGAGAATTCAATCTAGAAAATGACGTCATTCATTGAATCCCACAATGTAATTGTAATAAAAAATCTCAAAAAATCGGCGGTGCCAATATTCAGAGATAAAACGAATACAAAAAACTGATATTTCTTCATAGTTTTCGATTAATTTCAAAGCGTGTTATTTTCAAAAGTAACATAACAGTATGGATTATACTGTAAATTCTGCAGTTTTACCTAAATTATTTTGCTTGCCTTCAATAGTTTTTTGTCACTTACACTTGTTTTTCGGGCAAAATACACATAAGGTTATCAATAGAAATCGAACCGGGCAAATTTCAAGTTATAATTGGGCGATTTATAAAAATCGGAAGCAAAATTTTAGTAGAGAAATATAAGCAATGAAAAATATATCGACACCTAAAACGATTCCAAGCACAAAAACAATTTTCGGCTTTTTGGTAATCATCAAATTATTTAAAACACCCTCCTTATGATCCCGCCCTTATGCGTAGGCGTAAAATTTTGGATATTCATCAAATTTTCTCGGAACATAACCGAATAGCTTTTAATAATTGATGTAAAACACCTCGAAATTTCCCAAATAATACATCCAAATTGGAAGGGTGTTAAACCGACAATTAATCGTTTTGATGGTATTTCAACGGTAAAAATTAAGTTTTTTCTTTCTTCACTCAAATTCTGGTTCGCTTTTTACGTTCAATTGCCTATATTATAAAGTGACTCTTAATTATGCTGAATTGCAAATTTTAGAACTTTATTTAAATATATAAAAATGTCTTTCGTTTGGCTATTTAACATTTTCTACCATAACCTTTTCGAACACACTAGGTTAAGCCTACTCTCATTGCACCAAAATTCGTGAAACACATGTTTCTACGAGATGACAAAGCTGTTGAGTTTTTAATATTAGTATTTATTGGTTGATCATAAATTATCATCATTGTAACTCTTGTACACGCGTTTCTTAATCAAATCGCGGTAAATTCAGCTCTCTGATTGCATGGTATAGGTTGTATATAATAAATCAACTTTACGCCCACGCGGTAAAAGGTTTTTGATTTTTTCATAACGTTCATTTATGAAAAAGTCTTTTCTTCTCTTTTTTTACATCGCATTTATTTTAGTAATGTGGGTTAATCAGACGCGAAGCAAAATCAACAATCAATTAGGCGATGGTATCTTCGCATCAAAAAATTTGATGCAAAGATACCCGCAACTTGAAATTAGGTAATGATTAAATTTTAGTATTTTTATTCCAAATTTGTTTCATCAGATAAAGTGTGCAAATCGTCATTAAACCCTACTTTACTGTTAATGTACTTCCAATAAAAATTATTATTTCTACCTTACTGTGACAATACCGAGTGACTTATTTCAGGAACAAAGTACTCAAAATCCCATTTGCACTTTTCCCGTATTTTCCATTATTTAGGCGGCTGTATTTTTTTGGTGAGCAAAATAATGACCGCCGCCATGATTTTAGGACTACCTAAGATACTTCAATTAATATATTTTTTAAATTAAGTCCCTCTCAAATGCCTTAAATTATTGCGTGTGAACAATAACATTTTCTTAAACAAAACTCAAGAGTTTTTCATATGGTTCAGCTTTGGCCTAAAATATCGTTTTTTTGTAAAAGTTTTCTTTAAAAGTCCCGAGGTAACTACTGTCTTGTGTGTCTGGGATGACAAAACGACATAAATTTGGCATTTTTTCTATTTCGAGAAGTAGGTGCTCTAAGAGGACAAAACGGGCGTTAAAATGTACGAATGAAAATTTTCTTGCAAATTTTAATTCTATGTTTGGACTAAAAATCATTCAAAAACCATATTAATTTATTTAAATTTTTCTAAATAAAAATTAGTACTAACGACAGTACTTACTATGTCTATCCAAAACAAACTAAAAATTTCGAACAAATTAACTGAAAAAAAGTTAAAAATACTTTTTCGTATCAAAAAATTTAACAAAAATATCATTTACAAAATTTTAACGAACCAATAAAGCACGAAAATAAGTTGTCTGTCAGTTCATTAACCAAAATCGGTGCATATCTTATTAATCATTCTACACAATTTTTGTCTCGAACAATTCTGTCTTAAAACTGTGAATTTGCGTTTTAAGGCGCCAGTTTTTCATCTGCGTAAACAACTTAAAATAGGGCGCGGTATCTTATCATGAAAAAATGTTTTTATGCACTTGAAATTAAGAAATATCCATGATAAAAAATACCTCCACCTTAAAATAAATATTTAATTTAAACATAAGATTTATAGCGAGCTTTTTGATTGAAGTACCGTGATATATTGCTTCGCGCTCCGATCTCTGGCTTCACTAAAAACACCGTCCGGTTAAATAGCCAATAACTTGTATCAGGTTATATCGAATAGATCCGATGCACTCATCCAACTTTGACAATCTAAAATGATATAATTTATCTCGGGATCTTCTAGATATAACACGCCAAACTATAAACAATTTCACAGCGAATCCGAAATTTGTGGCCCTATATAAGCGAATTCCACTGTGAAACTAGCGCGACTATAGTCATTCGGTATTTCCTCCTAAATCTTCAACGATGATTTTCTCTCATTTGACTGCAGCTCCTGTAATGTGGCTGTTACAAACAGTTCAAAAATATCTCAAATTACTCCTGATTACTTTTGGGGTAAAGACACCAACAGTTATGACTTCTGCAGTTCATATTTTTTTCTTAATAATCACAGATACTGTTTTGAATACATCCTGATACTTCACAAGAATCGAACTATACAACTTTCTGACGTCAATCAAATCTCGAGAAATGCCCGGTCTTTAAAATGTCAATAATTTTGGCGGCGGCCTTATTTGCCTACCTTCTTTTTTTATTTAAAACATAATTATCTAACGTTTTCGATTTATTTCTTATTTATCAAAGATCGAATTTTTTATAAAAGTTTCAAGTCCAACATAAAGTACAGATACTAGAATTATGTGCAGAAATTTTTTTTAAAGGGTTGTTTTCATGAAATGGTTTAATTTGGGGTCGATAGTCAAATGTATAAAAAGTGAAATGTATAAATTTGTCAAATGTATAAAAATAGTGAAATGTATAAATTTTACTCATTACAAAACGTGAATGTATAAAAATTCTAAAAAAATCAGATCAATTGGGTTCAAGAAGCGCGACTCAATTGTAAATAGTAGATATAAAATTTTGGAACCTCTTACTTTATGGTATTTTTTACTCGAATAAAATCTTGCATATCAACAGTTGGTAATTTCAAGGCATTTAAAATGAGAGACAAATTTTAGGACACCACAAATCAGTTTCAAATAATTTCATGTCCCACAAGAAATTTTTAAAAATTAAAATTTGAGACAGGACCATCACAACTTTTTTAACGACAGGAAAATCCTGTCTGAAAAAACGAACAGACAACTGTAAAGCACGCCGGAAACTGTTGATTTTAGAATATTTTTTTTCGATGCTTGTTTGGTAGGACTTTAAATTGGTTGGGTTTTTCCACCTACGCATTTTCATAGCAAGATTAGGAGAAAAAAAGTCGACCTAAAATGTATGCTCTAATATGTGAAAAAATTAGTTTGCCGATAGCGTTGGGTGTGAGAGTTTAAGGGTGGTCGTCAATAATTCGGGGTCAAAGAACAAATTTTATAGAGATGAATATTTCATGAAAATTTTGAAAAAATACGAGCATTTTGGTGGTCTTTTTCGTTTCATACATAGTCAGAAAAGCACTATCTCTGATTGTTTTTTAAAATTATTCCTATGAATGTCGTTCTCATGCATAGAAATAAAGAGTTGAATTCGAACTAATTTGATGCAGATTGAAATCAAAAATCTTCCATTTGAGCACGGAGGAAATACCGGTGATATATAAAAATGAGTCTGTTTTTTTCCAATTTCATTAATTTTATACATTTCCCCAAATTTTCCATCTTATCACAAATTTTAAAAATTTTTCATCTCTATTGACTAAAAGTGAAATGTATAAAATTAGAAATGTATATTTATACTATCGTACATTTCACTATCGACCCGTTAATTTGGGCTATACTTTTCAAATTTACAGGGTAAGCGTTTGCCTAATCCTGATTAACATTTTAAAATACAGTTGAACACAAAACAAATATTCATTTTTTTTGAATATTTTCTGATTAAGAAAAGTTTTGATCGAAAATTCTGTTGGCGTTTTTCAATTTTAGAATACAAAGAACATTTTTGGTAAGCTAAAAATACTCCGCCATCATTCAACGAAAATCTTTGCATTTTCTTGACATTAAATTAAAATTCAGATCAGTACACTTCATAAAATTTGAAATAGCCACAAAATTGGAGGCTTATTCTATATCGTTTTTCAAATTTAAATGTTTTTAATAGTATGTCGGTTTTGCGTCTATAAGGACATCCGCTCTAAAGGACAATATGGCAGAGAATATGGTTAAACCTGCTTTGAGATTTTGGCGTCCTCAATACGGACAATGATCTGGGCAAAAAATTCAAAGGGCTCGTTTTTTTCAACGAATTCCACCTCTTTTCGAAAAAATATGGGTGAGAGCAGAAAAAAAAAAAAAAAAAAGGAAATTTAAGGAAGATGGATTTTAAGGAAAGAATGAATTGTAAAGGAATGGATGATTTAAGGAATGATGCAGGGGGTTAAGGAACGTTTTTTTTATAATTGATTAAATTGT
>SCLH01000182.1:172174-204563 GCA_004367855.1 Oikopleura vanhoeffeni
AATTCAAACAAACAATTGCGACAAAAATTGTACTTTAGAAAAACATGTTGATAAGCAACATCAAGAATCGGTTAATAAATGAAGCTCAAAAACATGTTTTTAAGTCTTGTTGACATTGTCGTCTTGCCTGAAATCATACATGTATAAAAACGTATCTTTAACTTTTCATAAAACGCAAACAACTCGAATCACGTCGGGAAGCGCATGGGAATTGTCATTTAGGTAATTACGGCCAATGAAAAATGGTAACTAGGTTGCATTAGATTTTCAAACCTTGACATCGGCTATAGCTTGGCTTTTCAAACCGGTTTTATTTTTGCCGTAATTACCTAAATGACAATGTCATTTCGCAAGTAAAAAACACATTTTATGATTTCACAAACTCATGATTCTTCTGAGGTTTCGTACGACACAATTGCTTAGATTAAACATTTCTCAAAACTACTGTATAAATGTTGTAACTGCAAAGGTGGTTAAGGGTTGGTGGTTCCTGATTTGACATATTCTCGATGAAATATGCCAAACAGGGCTTCAGGATATAATTTCAGGATTAGGCCGTTTGTGAGAACTAGCCTGTTCATCTTGCGTAAACATGTCGTCAGAATTTTTTTGCATGCATACACTCCAGACAACCTAAGCGACGACAGAGGGAGACCTACAGTCAATAACGGAATCATCATCCTCTCAGGCTTTATTTGAAATAAACCTCATTTTATCTAATAACCTGTATAATAGAGTATAAACCTTCTGAGGAGCGCTTTTGTCGATAGTGTATATTTTTCCTAGAGATGCGATAAACACCGTTCTTTCGACCTCTTGTCTGCAAATCTATCTCTGCCTGGTTACATTTCAAAAATTCCACTCCAATTTTAGCCGGTAGCTCGAAACAAATAGAAACTTCTTGAGGAGGCCGGTTTTTCAATTTCGACCCAGAATCAAAATATGATTATTTTCAAGGTCACGTGAAAAATTTCCGAAAACAATCGTGCTTCGATTTTTGCGCGAAAGTGAGCGCTCAAAGAAAGCAGGAAAGGCCCTGAAGAGAAAGTTGGCTACGTGCAAGCCGAAGTGAAGTTTAAGGGTCAATTTGAAACGCTACGTTATTTTTGTACTTTACATTTTGACAAAATACTTCAGAAAAATCGAAAAACTCAAAATTCGAAGAAATTTTTTTTGTTCTTAGTTGGGTTGTTTTTTGTGCTTTTAAAACATCAACACTTGATTTGGTGCATTTTTATGACATAATAACTGCAGAAAAATGTAGGAACCACCTAACCCTTAAGGGGTAGGGTGGTCGTAAATCTGCTACCTTTCAATCACGCCTCAAGAACAAATCTAGGGCAGTTGTAAAAATTATCGAAGAACTCGTTTGTAGATCTAGCCTTGTCTAACGATTACACGTCTCAAGTCAATCTTATTACATCACACCCAACCAGGTGGTGAGTCTATTCTAGAGCACTAACGGTTTTTTTAAATCTATCTTCTTTAGACCCACATACAAAGCGTCTCAAAAATCTACAAAAAGTAGCGATAATAGAGCAAAAAGTGATGAGAAAGAATTTTTCGATTTTTGATTTTTTTCTTCTAGAATCTCACTTAAACGCCGATTTTGCCAGTTTTTCGACTTCAAACTCTAATCTTCTTTAGACGAATGTTTAGAATGAAGCCATTTTTTGACTAAGGTAGATAAATATAATGCGGTAAAAGTGATGAGAAGGAATTTGTATAAAATTTGAATTCTAGAAAATGATGAAAGTGAACCCGGAAATGAAAAGTTCGAAAAAAAGTTCGTTGGATCGGAACAAAGACACTAAGATTGAAGCTGAGATTTCATGATCAAAAGTTGGCTACAGCTAATCAATTTTACCAATCAGGTCAAATTCGATAATAAGCGTTTACAATTTGGCTTAAATAATTGAAATTTCTAGAATCGATTAAGACATTCCGATTAATTTTAATGTCCTGCATCGTTTCGGTGGTCATATTCACCAATAAAAATGTTCATATAGGTGGAAACCGGTTTATGCGGTTAAAGCAAAAATATTCGAATTTTGAAATTCTAGATTTGTGTTCTAGATTGTTTTGAAAAAAGATTGCCACCACGAGATTCTTGGTCACTTTAGTCATTAACCGATATTAATTTATCATAAATTAATTCTATAAGGGCTCAAAGAATTACGACACCCTACCCCTCTTAGCAGGAGACAGGTGGAATGGTTACCTAAGTTGAACACTGTCTGTTTAACCATTTACACACCAATATTTTCATCCCATTACACACTTATGCTGTACTAAATTGTAGCAAGCACCTGTCAAAAATCATCAAATTCACTATCACACACATCGATCTCAAGTACGACTTTATTAAGCAAGTTCAACAAATCATCTTCAACTTGTCTTTTTTAAATAGTATTTTTAAGTAATTATTGGCATTCAATTGATGTGAGTTTCTTGAGATTGAGCCAAAATTGGTAGAGCGGCGCTCCAGTTTAGTTGACAATGGAAAATCAATCTGAATTCATGCAGTTGAAAAATTCCAGTCTGAGAATAACCGGGTTCAACAGAACTGTAAGACTTTTGGCAATTTCTAATAATTAGAAATGACTAATATTTGAACGGACCGTGTTTCATTCACGGTCTAAATGAATGAAAGTCAAAGATATGGCGTGCTCGTCAATCCACAGATAACCGTGATAAAGTTCACTTTTGTTCAACTTGAACAATGTTTCCTTTAGTCTTTTTTTTGCCTAAACTTCAAATGCTTTTAGTTCCAAAAATCCTGCCAAATTGAACCATATTTTTCAATTCAAAGATACAGGGGGGTCGCGGCGTATAGTCTATCACGCGTATGTGGACACGCGAGATTAAAACCTATACGAGCCCCGAAAACCTACGCTTTTGGAAATAAATATTTAATTCGTTCCTGGCGTGCGGCGTATAGTTATAGAAAAGATGATAGAGCTTGTTTTTCAACGTTCCTAGGCAAAGATAGGCGTTTTCACCGTATTCAGGGACTCAAGATCTCCTTCCGGGGGCGACAATGAAAATACATTTTTTTTAAAAATGTAGGGACCAATGAGTGTCGGGTGTTCAACAATTTAAAACATGTTTTCAAGTCAATACATTCATGGTAACCATTTAGCAAGATTTTGAACGAAAAATTAATTTTAAATCACTCAAAATTCTTACTCTGACCAACCCCTTAAACTCAATACATGTATAAACTTCTAGTATGTTTAATTGACCATAGCGTGTCTTTATTTTTTTCTTTGAAATCGTTCTTTGATTCATGTTTTATTTAATTTAACTTGTATTTCATTTTTTCGATGAAATCAAATTTATACATAACACTACAAAATTCTAGTCTATAATATAACGTAAATTACCCGTTTGAAATCAGCCAAAAATTCTTCGTTGACCATGATTTTACGCAAATTTTAACTCTAATATGCCAAATTGACAATCAGAGCCATTTTCCCAGAAGTACGCGTATAGTTAAGAAAGTACGCGTATAGTCCGGATTAACGGATGTCCGGGGTTTTGGGCGACCGAACTTTCTTAACTATACGCCGCAGCCCCTGTAGTACCTAAAATGACATTATTTTCATTTTAGACTGTTAGCAGTTGAAGAAGAAACGTAAAAATTTTCAAAGTCAAATTATGGAAAAATTGATGTTTAAGGGTTCTCTTCGTTTTCTTAATTTTGAATAGTCGCTCGAAGTAAGGTATTGTTATTAGTTAATCATAAAATAAAATAAAGTTCCGAATCGGGCCACTTTTAATATTTTTTCTGAATTACTAAACAATTGGTAAATTTAAAAATAAACCGTATAAAGTGAATCAATGAATTATTCAACTGAATTCTGATCAAAATTTCAAATCTACTGAATTATCATGCACCCGAATTTGAAGAATTATCAAATTTAAAGAGAAAATCTCAAAATTTAACAAAAAGTTGGAAATTTTAATTTCATAATTTCCATAAGATTTCGCATTTTTTTTTCTTAGATTTTTGCCATATTGACAATATGATATTTTTAATTAGATGGTTTATATATTTCTCTAAAATTTCCCATTGTCCTAGATTTTTTCAATTTTGCCTGATTTTCCTTAGATTTATGCCATATTTTACATTCGATTTAAGGTAAGCCATTCAGAAAATGCATAATTTCAAGGAAAGCAAAATGCAATAAGGACAATATGGCAAAACTAAGGGACATAACAAAACATCAGGAACAATATGAGCACTAAGGACAATATGGCAAAAAACTAGCACTAAGGACAATATGGAAAAAATCTAAAGGACAAATTATGGCAAAACCTAAGACAATTGCAAAAAAAAAATTCACCTTAGGGACAATATGCCAAAACCTAAGGACAATTATGGCAAAAGCCTAACGAAACAATATGGGCAAAACCATAAGGACAATATGGCAAAAACCTTAGGACAATATGGCAAAACCTTAGGGACAATATGGCAAAACCTAGCCAATATGACAAACTTAGGACAATATGGCAAAACCGTCATAATTCTCCTCAATTAGATTGGTGAATGATAAAAACTCAATTTTTTTAAAATTTAAATATTGCGTTTATAAGTCACAGAAAAAGTCGTATGATTAGACACTACGATGTGTCACAACTTATAGTCACCTTTTTCAATAGTTCAGTGGTCACTTTAACGAAGCAACTACTGTATATGTGTCTCATTAATTTTTCACTCTTGAAAATGGAATTAACCGAAATGTTGAATGTTAAAATCCCAAAGAAAAAATCCGGCGAAAATAGTATACCTTTTTTTAGACGACTTAAAGCTGTGCGCTTTATCGTTTTTTTGAGGACTTAAAGGTGTGCGCTTTACCCTCTTTTTTTGACGACTTAAAGCTGTGCGCTTTATCGTTTTTTTGACGACTTAAAGCTGTGCGCTTTATCGTTTTTTTAAGGGCTTAAAGCTGTGCGCTTTACCCTCTATTTTGACGGGAAAACATTTTTCGTCATTTTTTTCGTCAAACTTTAATTTTTGTGTGGAACGTTAATTACGAGTTTGACAAAAAAGTTTTTGTCGAAAAACTAATTTTTTTATTCAATTTTGACGAAAAAATATTCTGACAAAAAAATGTTTCCCCTTTTTGACGACTTAAAGTTGAGCGCTTTATCGTCTTTTTTGATCATTTTTCAATGACATTTTCCAATATTTTCGCAGTTCTGCAAAATTATGTTCTTTCATAATTTTTTCTATGAATTTCTCCACATTTTAATATGACGTATTTTNAAGCTTTCCTATCTACGACAAACATTCCGATAGTTGATTTTATATCGTAACTTCATTTGGATAGACACAAAATTCATGTGTGTTTATCTCATAAACTGCACATGCTGTTTCAATCAATACTTTATTGGTGGTATTCTGTTGGATCAAATATTTATTAAATAAGTAAAAAATATTCAATTAAATCACGTTTCAAGAAACAATTGCTAACTCATTTTTTGATTAATAAAATTTTTGTTTTTAACAATATTGAGGGAAAATTGGTTAAGTACACTCTGGCATGCATTTTCGCAATTAATATTTTTTCAAAATCATAATTTTATTCCATACACGATCAGATCTCAACAGTAATTATTCTCGATACAGTGTCACGAACTTAGTAACAAATGATTTTTGGAAATTTCACTCCGAAGAAATATCTTTGACTCCAGATATCTCAGAATTCTATTTTTCGAAATTACTCAAACACTTTCCTCAACTTGCTTATTTTAATTTTCATTTCACAGATTATGTCAATTATTTTTTTTGGAAGTAAGACTTAAGCGAAATCGCCTTTCAATCCACTCGGCATTAATACACCATCATTCTCCCCAAAATTTTAGTTATATTTTAATTAAACAATGCTTAAGTTCAAAAGTATCTGCAAGGAAAGCTTCTGCGGTCATTTTCCGTATTTTTTGCTATATAAATGGCTGAATTCTCAAAAAGCTCTATGCCTCGGAGGGATTAACCACACATATTCTTCTTTGAACAATAAAATTATGGCACCAAACCTAAACATATAGAATTAAGTTGTCCTTATAAACACACACACTGATTGCCAATGATTTTCCAAGTCTCGAAATTTTTTTAAATATCCCCTGTTTTCAAAAACTTATAAGCTGCATTTTAAGCTCACACGAAAACTCGCGTTCTTTTTCGTCCTGAATGCTGTTGTCCAAAATGAGCACTGGAGTGATATTAAAAAAAAGATCATCCCAAGTACTAGAGAATACACATTCGTTGATATTTTTGATGTCAATTCGGAGGGAAAAACACCTCTAAAACAGATAGAAAAATCTGTTTATACCACTTGTAAACAAAAAAGAATGTGCTTATGATGAAAATCAGAAAATCAAATTTGTCGAGTTCTGATTAGTTTCTTACAGAAGTGCTTTGTCTTGTTGAATTCCTCGGAACAGCACACCTAACTTTTCGTGCCAAAACTCTTGTCGAAATTTTTGTACATTTGACACCTCTCTAGCGTGATTTAGTTTAATAGGATTTAGCTTCTTCGTACCCGCGAAACCCCAATTTTTATGTTGTATGCTACAATTACTGTGTAAAGCGCTCAAGCGGACTCACCATAGGACGCACCTTGAACGTACTCTAAGTATAAGGTTCGGATCACCACTGCATATTTGTTTAAGCCTCACGGTGAAAGAGTCGAGGATTTACATTCGATGGCGAAACCGTGACTTCAAACCTCCTCTATTTTATCCTCAAAATATAATTGAATTGAAATAGCAATGGCTAAGGGGTGGCATCGATCGCGATTGGTACATTTTTCAGGCACTATATGAAAAAAATATGAAAATTATTTTTTTATTTTTATCTTTATAAAATCTGTTCATTTTTGCGAACGATTTATATTTTAATTTCCTAACATAATAATTATCTGTAAAATATAAAAAACCACTTTCCATTACATCCATCCAGCTAACCCGACTATAGAATTTCTTTGACGTCGATATTAAATAACTTCAGACTTTTTTGGGTTATGCTCTAAACATCGGGTTCTATTTTCCGCATTAACATAAAGATTCACTTATTATTATTTTATTTTCCATAGAAAATCGGTCAACAATGGCTAAAGTAGAGAAAAACAGACTTTTTTGATAAAATATTACCTTCGAGTGCGTTTCGATATTAAAAATTTCAGCTATCACAAAATGGCCTATAACCACCACATATATGAATTTTTGCAAGCTTACACCAGCAAATTTTGAAATTGAGATCGAAAAAATTGCTGACGTGGCTATCGAATAAATTACCAGTTAACTGTTTGGGTTCTATCGCTTAAATCAAAGAGCGAAACAGTTGAATTTAGTTATAGCTTTTTTAACTGGCCACCATACTCAGTATTTTTCTCGATGACCAGAGCGAGCTTTCACCAACACGGTTTTTTTGCTTGTTAGCCAAGTAAATTTTGTGACATGCTAACAAATTTCGTTTTCTCGTGGATCAACCGTTTACTGGCTATTGATGTTCGAAAACCGTATGTTCGAATCTCAGTCAGTCATTTTTTTTGTTTATTTCGACCGATATGAATTTCCTGATATAATCGTTTGATATGTGGAATTTATTATTTACGTGAAGGAACAACAATGACATAATTTATTAGGACAAAAAAATTTCGGAAATTCTTATTCAGAAACTGTGATTTCAAAATGTACTGGCTAGCTGGTTGGGAACAAATAAATGTTTAATATCACAATTTACTATGGCTCATATATATGCATTCATATGCAAAAACGTTTCGTTTATCTCTTATGGTTCATCGAGAGAAACAAATGCCTGAGTAGGAGGCCTAGTAAAAAAAAGACCTTTACACATAATCACAAAAATTGAAATTGAAAGCATTTATTACGATTTGAATTAAGTAAATACATCGTTTTCTAAACATCATATCATAAAATTGATGAGTGAATCAAATTCATTACTTCTCAAAATCAAACTATCATTTTCTATATGGAAAACTAAACATATTTATTTGAAGGAAAAACATATAAATTACGCATTTAGTGATAATAAATAAAAATGTCGATCGACATTTTAGATTTTTTCGATTAATGAGATTGTTTAATTATCTTTTTGTTAAAAAATTGGTAACAATGATCTTTCGGACTATTGTTTTAATTTATGTTTCTCTTAAATTTTTGCTCGTTTGATTATCAATAACTCATCGTTAAGTCGATTCAAACAGCCGAGTTATATAAACAAAAGTGCTAAATAAAGCCCAGCAATAGTCTAGATATAGATACTTAACAGACCAGAAGCTCAAATGATTTTCGGCGAATAAATTTATTTTTGGCTAATACCGAAATGAATCGAAACAATACATTGATATGTTGACAATTTTTTACACACAAACTCATATGATGTACATCATTTGATGTTAGTAACGATTCAGTATCTAAACAATTGTTGACATACCTTTGGTCGTTTTTTTTAGGTAGCACCGTGTGATTTCGACTGGTCATAGACAGATAGCAACAATTGGTTTTGCACTGAACCTTGGGAGAAATATCGGGGGGGGGGGGGGGGGAGGCCTAGAATTTTTTTGCTTCTAGGTTATCACTTGACCGGAAATCTGTTATACGAAATTGCTCAATTGACCGAAAAAATTCTACCACTAACAAATTCGGTTAAAATTCATACTGCACAACCTCTGTCGCATTATAGTCTTCAGAAACAGATACCTTAGGGTGCCCACCTAGATAGCCCTCTAAATTACACGTGTGTAGCTACGGTATGGATTCATTATTAACCACAAATATATTACGATTCAAAAACGAATAAATGAGAACAAAAATTTAAGTAGCATGTATATAAACTATTATAACAATAATCAAGCAATGGTAAATAAACGTAAGACTACAGCAACCATCTTTTGATTAATATGTTAACTAATATGCTTCAAAATACGATACCGCGGAATCGTCCTATATTTTGGAGAATTTCCGATTGTTTACTTTTTGTTCCCGAAAAAACTACTGTACATAGAACAATTAAAACTCTTACTAAAATAGAGTTTTCAGATTTATGCATTTTCAGTCTCTTTTCATCAATGTTTCCGCATTTCATAAGTTCAGTTAAATTCTCGTTTTACATCGCATAATGAGCTTCTTCTATATATTGTGATGTTGTTTTTATCTATCAAAACCCAATATTAAATATTTCTCGTTGTCTGTATAACTAATGAGTTTTCGCTTTATGCCGTATTCGCAGGCGGATCCAGCTGAATAAATTTTCTGTTACGCTGTACCTTCTTAATCTTTTTGCGTTAATTTGCGCTATCAATTGAGTTAATAGACAAAAATATTTTTTAACGGTGTTACTAAGTTCTGATTTAGGGGCACGTCATGAAAAATGATTTTGGACATTAGAACAATAGTTTAATCTAATGTAATTTCAAAATCTCACATCTAAGTATAATTGAAGAGTCATATTGCTTCGCTATCAGAAACAGTCCAAATAGATTATATTTTGTTGTTATAGCCTGAGTAGACTTCTCCTGTGGTTTTTCAGTATCAAATTATTTCTTTATGAACAAATAATACATAAACAGGTTCTGTACCTCGTTTCAAATTGCATTATCTATCTGTACGAAAGCCTCTGAAGTCCAAGATCACAACAAACTCTTAAGGGAGGCGATTTGAGAAATATTCTTTATTTTTTTCATATTTTGGGAAATTCTGACATTTGATCGCGTCCAAAAAACGAAAACAAAATGCAAATTGTGATCTTGGGCTTGCACCTATCCTTAGGATGTATAATACTAGTTTAAGTTTCTGCCGTCACAAATCCAGGGAGGAGTAGTATTTCACGAGGGCACTCAAATAAGCCAAAACAGTTTTTGCATTTAAGCTCGGATCGAAACTTTTAATAGAAATTGACCTTGGTTTTGCCATCGTTCTCTGTGAGTCAATAAAAGCTATAAAATACTAATAGTTCTTACATATGTATCTTCAAAACTCAGGAGCGTAAGGCTTTTGAAGTAAATATTGTCCACTTTTCTGAAAGGTCCTTCCTGATTGCATGGCCATCAGAGGCTCCATTTTTTTGCGAGCAGTTAGTTAATCTATCCCTAATAAATCCATTGCTCGTGTTGGTTTAGTATTTCATTGAGGCCCCGAACCTGTTTTTGGCCTTAAATGCACAGTACTCCTTTTAAGGGTAGCAAGTCCCGCAGATTGGTACATTTTTTAGAGCAAATAACTCATATATTGAAGAAAAATGTGAATTCTTTTCTATCTTCATAATGTTTTCATCTTGCAAAGCGTTCATATTTTTATTTTTTAGCATACTGTTATTAAAATATAAACCACTTCCATTGACATCCATTTCCAAATACAACCCAACTTAGAATTTTTTTTAAGACAATGACAATAAAACTTTAGCCATTTCGGTGTTATGCCTAATAGCTTAAAAATCGCACTATTTAAACATTCTCTCATTCAAAGTTTTTTTCCATGAAATGGCCCAAAGTAGGATAAACAACCTTTTTTGAGATAATTGACCTTCAATTGCTTTGATAGCAAAAAATGTATGACTATCACAGAAATTGCGGCCTTAGGGGTGGTGTTCGTTTTTTTTTACCTTTATAGATTTAATTTATGATACATAATATCTTATGACTAAAAATAACAAGAATTCATGGTGCAATAATTTTTTCAAACAATCTAGAACATATGCTAGAATTTCAAATTCGAATATTTTTGCTTTAACCGCATAAACGATTTCCCCTATCAGAACATTTTTTACTTGTTGATATTGACCACGAAAACGTGATGACATTAATTTCTCGTAAATTGTCTTATCGATTCTAGAATTTTTCAATGTATTTTAGCCCAGAGTAAACTTATTATCAATTTGACGCTGATTGTGATAATTTTGATTAGCTGTAGCCAACTTTTTGATCATGACATCTACTTCATCTTGTGTCCTTTGTTCCATCCGAACGAACTTTTTTTTCGACTTTTCATTTCCGGATTCACTTATGCTATTTCTAGATGCTTAGATTTTATCAATTCCTTTCTCATTTTTACCGCATTATTATTTATCACCTTAGTCGAAAAATGGCTTCATTCTAAACTTCGTCTAACAGAAGATTAGAGTTTGAGTCGAAAAACTGGCAATCGCGTTTAAGTGAGATTCTAGAAGAAGAAAATTCAAAAATCGACAAATTCCTTTCTCATCACTTTTTGTTCTCAATATCGTACTTGTGAATTTTTGAGACGCTTTGTATGTGATTTAAGAGATAGATTTAAAAAACCGTTATGCTCTAGTAGGCCTACCCCTGGTGATGTGAGTAAACACGGTGATCGAGCATGTTATATCGTCAGACGAGCAGATCACACAGTTCCTCAGATTTTTTCAACTGCCCTAATTTGGATCCTGAGGCGTGATTGAAATGTACCAAAGCGCACCCACGCCTTTAACACCCCAAAATTTTATCGGGAATTTTTTGCGAGTATAAATTTAACAAAAATTGAGTGTCAATGGACCTTACGTTGACAGCAATCTTAAAATTTCCTCAATATATAGAATGTATTCGCGCGACATTCCCATTTGGTTACATTAGAATTCAATAATACCAACCATTTAAGGATTCTGCTATTTATGGGATTCAAAACATTGATGAAAAATTGGTTTTGTTGCGGCATTGCGAGAGTAAGTGGCTATTTTTTGACTGTTTTGCGTCTTTCAGAATGAGAATAAAACTGCATAATTTTTAACAGAAAAGTTTTTTGGTTCGAAAGCATTTTGACCAAATAGGCCTGTTTTTACGGAGAAACTGTTAGTGGATTTTATCACCGAAAAAAAAATTATTTATCAACTTATATGACCTCAGCGAACTACATTTATATTTCTAGACGGTTTTACCCTTCTCGAAAACATCCGAACGCTTTGATTTTTCTTCACTTCGCTAAACTTAAATCTTCCCATTTTTTCTAGTTACTTAATTTTAGAACGCATTTGTTGATGGTTTAAATTGCGAACAAATTACCCAAATCTGAAATGAAGAGTATTGGCCTGTGAACTCATGCTCAAGTCATTCTAAAAATGGACTGATGAGAAATAATGTTTACAATATGTTTGGATCGTATAACTTAGTTACATTGCTCCACAGTTTATTCCTGAAACAATATTTTAAAATCAGACCTGAATGCTCTCATTTATTTTTAATTTCTTTCGCCTCACAACTTCGCTACCGTTTCAATGAGCTCGTTAACTCGGGACACACATTGAAGCAAATTTAATCTTGAGCAACATTTATTCCAAACAAAATAAATATGTTTTGTGCGTCTACTAAGAACAATATGTCATAACCTACCGCTTTTTATTATTTTGGTCGCGTCGCTCTATACAGGTGAAATATCTAAGAGGTATATTTCACGACATTTCGGAAAGCAAACTTCTCATTTTTCGAAAAATAATGCAACATCTCAGCTGTCCTTATAGACCAACCCACAGTAAAAAATGTCTTATTTAACATTCAACTTGGGCATAATGGCCCGATATTACCGTTGATAATTGCCTACTTGGATCATATATAACCAACCAAACTTCTGCCTTCCCTCAATCTCATTTTCCAAACTGCTTCAAATAACGTGGTAATGGAGAGAATATCAATATGATATCTGATCAATTTAGGCTGAAATACGTATCTCCGCAAATTCAAAAATCTCGAGTGGAAAATTATTTTGGACTTGGGCATCAATATTTTTTATTCCGAAAACCAGGAGTTGAAATTTTTTTGAACTTTTTTTAATTATTACTATTTAATTTATACTGTGGTTTGGCTCTATAAGGACACCCTCTATAGGACATATGGCGAATATGGCCAATACCTACGCTTTGAGATTTTGGCGTCCTCAAAGGACAATATGGCAAAAAAATTCAAAAGGGTCTTTTTTATCAAAAATTCACCTCTTTTTCGAAAAATATGGGAGAGCAAAAAAAAAAAAAAAAAAAAGTCTTCAACAATTTTATTTTTTTTCAAACATAAGACATTGGCAAAATCCTATCAGTGAAGAGCAAAAAAGAAAAGTCTTAAAAATTTTTATGAACAATTTGTGAAATTAGGACAATATGGCAAAAATTAGGTTACAACAGAAAGCTTTACAATTTTAGTGACAAATTTCATATATATATAGGACAATATGGCTTTCCTAAAAATGCAACAATTTAAAGACGAACATTTAAGGAAGAATTAATTTTGAAGAGTGGAATTTCTAGACAATTTAAGACGAAATGTAAAGGAAAAGAAAAAAAAATGGGGATTTTAAAAGAAAAAAGAAAATTGAAAGTTTGGTTTTTTTTTTTGGGGAAAAGGAAATCGGAATGATTAAGCAATGATGCAGGGCGGGTTAGGAACGGCTCTTTTTATCATTGTACTTAAAATTGTCTGTGTAGCTCGAGCTATACAAATTTCGTATACTTACTTGTTGTTCTTACTAGTATCTTTTCAGAGTTTATGTTTTCGCTGGGATTTTAAAATATTATCATTTGTAATTTGTTTTAAATCATTATCTATTTTGTAAATAAAAATTATAGTTTCACCATTTCGAGTTTATCACATTTCATTGTAAAGAAATGCATGAGTTACTACCAAAAATGAAGAAAAGTTTTGTCATTAACAGCTCATAATTCAAACAAACGACAATTGCGACAAAAAATTGTACTTCTTAAAAACATGTGATAAGCCAATCAAGATCGTAATAATGAACTGCAAACATGTTTTTTAGTCTTGTAGACATTGTCGCTTGCCTGACATCATACTGTACAAACGTATCTTTAACTTTTCATAAAACGCACAAACAATCAAGCACGTCGAAGCTTTAGTAGCAGTATGTGTTCTTTTACTGCGAGAATGGGAATTGTCTTTAGGTAATATACGGCAATAAAAAATGTAATAGGTGGATTTATTTTTCAAACCCTTTGAATCGGCTATTAGTTGGCTTTCAAACCGGTTTTCATTTGGCCGTAATTACCTAAATGACAATTGTCTTCGCAAGTAAACACATTGTAATATTTCACCATTCATGATCTCTGAGGTTTGTACGACACACAATGGTTGAGATTAAACCATTCTGCCTCAAAGACTACTGTTAAATGTTACTTCAAAGGCGTTTACGGACCAGGTGGGAATGGTAACCTAAGTTGAAACTGTCTGTTTAAACGCTCCATAGGCAGTTTAAGAAATAATATATTTAGCCGTACAAACCTATTATAAACGTCATAATTCTCCCTCAAATTAGATTGGTGATGAATTAAAAACTCAATTTTTTTTAAAATTAAACTATCGTTATAGCACAGAAAATCGTATGATTAGACACTACGATGTTCACAACTTATTCAGTTCTTTCAATCAGTGTCACTTTAACGACAACTACTGTACATGGTCTCATTAATTTTCACTCTTAAGGAAATTAACCGAAATGTTGAATGTTAAATCAAAGAAAAAATCGGCGCAATGCTTAACCTTTTTTAGCGACTTAAAGCTGTTGCGCTTTCGTTTTTTGAGACCTTTAAGTGTGCTTTACCCTCTTTTTTTGACGACTTAGTGCGCTTTAATTCGTTTTTTGGGACTTAAAGCTGTGCGTTAACTCCCTCTTTTGACGACTTAGCTGTGCGCTTTATCGTGTTTTGAGGACATAAAGCTGTGCGCTTTACCCTTTTTTCTGACGTTAAAGTGATGCGCTTTATCTTGTTTTTTTGAGACTTAAAGCTGTGCGCTTAACCTCTTTTTTACGACTAAAGCTGTGCGCTTTTATCGTTTTTTGAGACTTAAGCTTGCGCTTTATCCTCTCTTTTTTGACGACTTAAGCTGTGCGCTTATGTTTTTTAAGGGCGTCTTAAAGCTGTGCGCTTTACCTCTAATTTTGACGGAAAACATTTTTCGTCATTTTTTTCGTCAAACTTTAATTTTTGTGTGGAAACGTTAACTTACGGAGTTGACAAAGAAGTTTTTGTCAAACTAATTTTTTTATTCAATTTACGAATAAATATTCTGACAAAAAAATGTTTCCTTTTGACGATCAAAGTTGACGCTTTATCGCTTTTTTTGATCTATTCATGGACATTTTTTTCCGACTATTTTCGCAGTTCTGCACAATATTATTTCTTTCATAATTTTTCTATTGATTCTCACATTTTAATATGAGTTTTTGATTATTTATTTACAATGTTTTTTAATTTAAATAATTAGTCTGTCATAAATTTCTTCTGTTTATGAATGTTTTTGTCAACTTTGACAATTATTGCGTCATTTCAAAATTTTTATAATATTGTTTCATACTGACAATTTACCCCACATTTTTTTGCTAGATTTGAATCACCATGTTCAAAAATCAACATTGTGCTTGGTAAGCATCTGATATGATGAAACTAACGCTTTTACAATTCCATTTCGAGGAGCATGTTGACGTAAAATGTTAGAAATATGCCACCATTTCTTAGTAGCTGAGGATCTATTTGTTCGCGAATTTGCATTTTCCATAAAATAGAAATTCTGGCATATTTACAGCAATTTACATCAACAATCTCTTTAAAAAGACTATTTTCTACATGTGAAAAACTCAGTCATACTTGAATTTTACTACTGTATTTCGTCCTGAGGAGCCTGTTGACGTAAAATGTTGGAAATATGCCATCATTTCTTAGTAGCTGAGGAGCCAATTTTTCGTGAATTTGCATTTTTTCTATATAATAGAAATCCTGGCATATTTACAGCAATTTACATCAGCAATCTCTTTAAAAAGACTTATTTCTACTATGTGAGTCAAATAGTTTGTTACAGGAAAAGGGGGTTTTTACAATTATCTACAGAGTTCAACCTAATAAATATAATCTGATTTTCTCGAGACAAGTGGCAAACATCCGATAATTATATTGAATTTCTCACTAGTAAAACCAATTATTGATTAGCTTTCAATTAACTGTTTTCAAATCTTTTTTTTTTTAGTCATTTTCAACAAAAAAATTTGAAAATGATTATAATAAATCGAAAGCTTATCAATCATTAGTTTTATTGATAACAAATGCATTTTAATATATCTTCTAACAATAAGAAAACAATATTAAATTCTGAGGCTTTCAAGATTATGGAACAATATTCGAAAATGAATCATCAGCGAGCTTTTTCCTGTGACAAACTATTTGACTCATAAACATGTACATGTACTCACAATTTTCTCCTGAGGATTTATATTTAATAATATTTATAATTCTCCTTTTTTTGTTGATTATTATGATCTTCGAATTCTCCTTATTTTCAGCTAATATAATTCGTACATATATGAATTTTGCAACTTGCCACACAAATGCTGGCAAATTTTACAAAAATTTTATATTTATGATATAAATCAGCATTTTTCAATTTATAACAATAATAAAAATAATGAGTTTTACAGCTTGCCACACAAGTGCTGGCAAATTTTACAAAAGCAGGGAAAATGAGACATACTGTTATACAGTCGATAACAAAATATCGTTGATAAAAATAAAATTATAATGGAAATATGTCTGGCTTTTTTTCTAAAACGATAGTAACATACCTGTATACGTATTTTGTGGTTAATAAAAGCTACAAACCATTTTCCTACCTTCATAACTTACGGAAAAAGGTTTTTTGCGACAAAATATGACTTTATTTTAAAGCTCGTTCCTGATTGGTCGAGCAATCAGTGATCTTCAATTATTCTTCAGGATGTAAGATTTTCGTTCAAATATTACATTGTATTTAACTATTTTGTTCCACAATGTGTAGTCTTTAAGATATTCGCCCTCAAAAAACACAAAATCGTAGTTTCTCATGAGTAATACCTACTTAAGCTTCTAAAACAATTTCTTTTTGTTTCATTTAAAAGTGTAAGAATATGTATATTGTAGTCTCAAACCTGTCATACTGCCGTTTTATCACCGTCTTGTTATATATTGTATACTTTAGCAAAAATATTAACTCATGCTGTATTTTTAAATTATGCATATAAAACAAATTTTTAATCAAGTATTATTTTAGAAAATGAGTTTATCAACTTATCTTGACTCAAGACCTGAGTATTCGGGAATTATCCCAGACATTAGAAGTTCCTATATGAAAATCCGCGAAAATTTAGAAAATGCCTTGAAAAGAAATTCTCTGCATGTCCGACAAGCAACTGATGTCGTACCAAAGGAACTGTTAATTCCTTACGGAACGGTAAAATATTATTTATTATTATTATTAGTGCTTACACAACTTTTTCGATAATATTTTTTTAAATATCTTGTTCTTTAACTTTCGAATGTTAAAACAATGACCAAATAAGTCTTTTTAGCCAACATTTTTATATAATTTATAAAAATTAACTTAATTAATAATAATAATTGATTAATAATAAAAATTTATAAAATAATATTTTTATATAATTCGGCTTTTGAAAACGGCTCATCCGATTGAGTTCTTAAATAGCTCAAACTGAGCACAAATAAAAGTTCTATCTAAAACATTTTCTCCTAACAGTGAATTTAGTTGGCGGTTCGCTTATACGACCGATTCTGGGATCAAATATTTTCTGATCCGAAAATGGGANATAATTGGTAGAGACGGGCTCCATTTAAGTGACAATGGAAAAATCAATCTGATTCATGCAGTTGAAAAATTCCAGTCTGAGAATAACCAGGTTCAACAGAACATTGTAAGACTTTTGCAATTTTAATAATTAAAAGCTGACTAAATATTTAGAACGAAGACCGTGATTTTCATCAACGGCTAAATGAAATGAAAGTCAGATATGGCGGTGCTCGTCATCCACAGATACCAGTGAATAAAGTTCACTTTTTTTCAACCTTTGAACAATAGTTTTTGCCTTTAGTTTTTTTTTGCCTTAACTTCAAAATGTCCTTTTAGTTCAAAAATGCTGCCACAATACTGATAACCCATATTTTTCAAATTCAACAGATAGTACCTAAAATGACAATTATTTTATTTTAGACTGTTAAGCATTGAAAAGAAACGTGAAAAATTTTCAAAGTCAAATAATTATGAAAATTGATGTTAAGGGGGTTCTCTTCGTTTTCTTAAATTTTGAATTATCGCTCAGAATAAGTAAATTATAGTTATCTAGTTAATCATAAAATAAAAATAAAGTTCCGAATCGGGCCACTTTTAATATTTTATCTGAAATTACTAACAATTGGTAAATTTAAAAATAAACCGTATATATCAATGAATTATTCAACTGAATTCTGAATCAAAATTTCAAATCTACTGAATTATCATGCACCCGAATTTGAAGAATTCATCAAATTTAAGAGAAAATCTCAAAATTTAACAAAAAGTTGGAAATTTTAATTTCATAATTTCCCATAAGATTTCGCATTTTTTTTTCTTAGATTTTTGCCATATTGACAATATGATATTTTTAATAGATGGTTTATATATTTCTCTAAAATTTCGCCATATTGTCCTTAGATTTTTTCATATTTTGCCTGATTTTCCTTAGATTTATGCCATATTTATATACAATTTTCGTGATCCCTTTTGACAAGGTAAAAGGACGATCTGGCAAAAAAGTCTTCAAAAAATTGCATAATTTCAAGGAAAATATGGCAAAATCTAAGGACAATATGGCAAAACCTAAGGACAANAAATCATTCCATCTGATGCTTATTCTGTTTATTCCGACCCTAAATGTGAGTATAGCATCAGCCTGCCTTGGAAATTCTCCGAGAATTTCATTTCAGTTAAACTGATTTCGAATAATGGCTCTGGCTCAAGGGCAATCCCAGTCAATATGAACTTTCTTCACAATATCGACAAATACGTTCTTCCGGGATAAATCTATGGTCACTGGCGTCTTTTTCTGAAACCAAACTATGGATTAAATTATCTTATTTAGATAGACATGTGTAGATAAAAGATGCGCGGTTAGCTCCACCCTTTCTGCATAGTCATCTTGAAGCATGCTTTACATTGCCTCTCTAGCCTTTATTATCATATCAGAAGTCGACATTACCCCCCTTAACGTTAAAAAAATACCACCGCAGTGAATTTTTATTGACAAAACTTTGTCTACCGCTGTTAAACTAGACACGGAGGTGTGTGAGGGCCTAAAACCCTAGATCTAACCCTGTTCAACATAGGGAATTATTAGTGTACACTACAAATAAGTTTTGTACACGGGAACGATGGCAAAACTGTTTAGGCAGAGAAAACTAGGGTTTTGGCTGCCATAGAGATAGGGGTTCCTGCGGAACCCGTACTCTTCCACCCCCAAACGCGTATTTCTTCAACCTGCTGACAACATTTTTGTCCACCGTTTGTTCATTTATGTACAGCTGCACAAGTTTCCCTAACCTAGGCTCTACCCGTTCAACGATAGGGATATATTAAGTCTACTACACTAAATCAATAAGGCATGTTCACCGGACACAAGTTTCCCTAACCCTATTCTTCCTGGCACAACCCTGAGGTTTTTATAATTATATCCCTATCGAAAGGTTAGAGCAGTTAGGGAACTTGTTTTTCCAGCTTACGATTCGGATAAACAACGGTGCAAAATCTGTGAGTGTCAGTGAAAAATGGGTTGGGGTGAGAAGTAGTAGCGTCCGCAGGACCCTATTCTTCTTGCACCAACCCTATGTTTTTTCTCTGACAATACAGTTCTGCATGTTGTCCCGTGACACCTTTAATATATTTATGATCACTAATATATCCTATCTAAGAAACTTATATTTTGAAATTAAAATTATTTAAGGCTGATCCGCCGCCGGCCGACGCAATGGACTTCAAATAAACATTCTCACAATATGCATCACTTTAGGCCGGAATTACAATAAAGCTCAGTGAATAATTAACAAGCATTCTTATCTTTGAATTAACTTATTACAAATGATAAGCTTAAATTTATTTGAAGCGTGCAAGGGCCAGAACTCCGCTTTATAGGGCACCAAACCCCCTTAATTAGCGAGCCACCCCCTTAATCTAGGACCAAACCCCCCTTATTAGGACCAAACCCGCCATAAATTAGGACCACTCCCCTACAATAAGGACCAAACCCCCTCAATTAGAGACCATCCCTAAAATTAGTGAGACCAAACCCCCCCTTAGATTAGGGACCGCCACCACTTTAATCTTAGCGTTACCCGAAACCCGCCTTAATTAGGGACCAAACGTCTTTAATTAGGGACCAAACGTCCAGATTAGGGACCAAACCCCCTCTAATTAGGCACCAAACGTGCACTTAATTAGGACTCCAGAAACGTCCTTTAATAGGGAGCCAACCCCTTGATTAGAGAACCACGCCCTTAATTCTAGGGACACTCCCCCTTAATTAGGGCCAAACCCCTTAAATTAGGGACCACCAGCCAACTTTAATTAAGCGACCAACCCCCCTTGATTTAGGGCACCAACCCATCTCGGGGATTTGAATTTGGATAATGCAGGATCAGAAAAATTTTTCAAAAAAAAAACCGAGTTCAAAATTCGGGCCAAAAATCTTTGACCAGTTTTTGTGCACAAGGTTGCGAATTGTAACGAGAATTGGGCAAAAATCGTTACTCCAGCATATTCGGTAGAATTACACTTTGCATCGGGCATCAACTATATAAAACTCCATGTTTGCCTCTAATAAATATAAAATAATCTCAAAAAAATTTGGCCGTCTTTGGCCACTAAAAATAGTTTTTGAAGGATTTTTGTCAACTTTTTGGCCACAGCAATTCTTATTGGATTAAAGTCTGCATCTGATTGCACTAGGCGATATCCGCCAATTAAATTAATTGTCTCAAATCGACCCATTTTCGGGCTTTAAGAGCAATCGGCAGCTTAACGCCTCCTTAGGCGATTTAACTATCTAATGCCAGAATTCTCAGAATTTATTCCTGACCCGGGATCCGAGTAAAAAAAAAAAAGCTTGTAAGCATAAGATGCGTCCACCCGCCCCCCGGAATTACAGGCTGTAATTTATTCTGAGAACATTGTCACCGAATGCTCTAGGTTTCCGCATTTGACTCAAAATATTTATAATTAATTGCAAGATGTGTAGACTATACAGTATAGTACTATATGTCGAAATAAACACCGCTAAAACACAACTGTAGATTTTTTTAGTATATCAAAATGTCGACTGACCTTGGCGAAAGTGCAAATACGCAAATATCGTTGTCGAAGCTATCGATACAGATATCAAAACAAAACAAAACTTTTCAAAGAAGTAGAAAAAATTCACCTCATCAGACACCCTAATTGCTACAAACTCTCAGGCAAATACAATTTCGAGATATTTCAAAAGAACTCAAAAATCGACAAAATTTCGGTGGCGTTCAGTTTTTCAAACGCGGTACCGATTACAAAATGGTAAATTGTAAGTGTGCTGACACGAACAAAAAACATTTGAAAAATTGGAACCAATGGGAAGTGAACTAGAAAGATACCTCCAGAATTTAGATGTTCCAAAATTCATTATTTGAATACGATTTAGAAAATAATCCAAAAGAGAAGAAAACGATTCTGGTACATTATTTCCATATATGATGAAAAAGCTATTGAGAATCACGAAAAGGGGGGAAAAAACTTTTGAAAAGTTGGTAATAACTTTAAACTAAAAAATATTGAACATTGACCCGTGCTTTGTCTAGCTTAATCGTCGAAAGTGCTTAATTGTCCGAATGACACCACTGCAATTTTTAGAATACTTCCTAAATAGAGCTAAGTTATATAAGGCATCTAAAAAAACAGACCTAACTTGGACCGACATGTTTTGCCGATTACACTTTTGGACAATTGTGAAAAAAAAAATTGAATCTGAAAATGAGTAGGCGTTCAAATTTTTCTTACTGTAATTAAAAATCAAAGCTTACCTTCTCGCGGAGCGATTTTTTTATTGCTTCTATCGCACTTTTCACCCAATATTTAAACCATAAAAACATGTCAAAGAACAAATTTTCATGTTTTTTGCGCTGAAGTTATGTCGTGCAGACCGCGGTAAATTCATAGGTTTCGAACCTCAGTCAGCTCATTTTTTATTATTTCGATCAAAAATATGTTTCTTGATTAATACTCTTGAAAAGTCTAGTTATTGATTGAGACATAAACGTGCAACGAACAACATTTTAAATTAATTTATTTATGAAAAAAATATTTTTCCCAAAATTCTCCTGATTTGCTTCGTAAAACCGTTATTTCTAAGGTACATTACCGGCCAAACGGTTGAAGGAGAGAAAAATGCATAAATTTACTTGGCTACATAGCAAAAAAAAATTTTTAGGTCCGACAGATTTGCTGTGTCACAGGAGGCGAACGGTATGAGATATCCACAAAACGTTTTTTGCTTCACGTAATTCTCGGGATGTTAACGGTTGATTTGCATTTGCGATTTCTTTTAAATAATACAGTTTATTATTACACACAAGTACCTGAAAAAAATGTTATCTTGTTCAAATTTCAATGGAGAATTCTTAAACATCAAAAATTTTGATATTTGGCATACAACAACTTCCGGGTTTAGGGAAAAATGATGACTCATTATCGAAGAATTAAATTTTGTCATTATGAAAAATCTTAAGAAAACTTAATTTTTAGAATTTTATTTTTCAGCCATTAGTCTTTCTAGTAGAATTTCTTCTAGTTTCATTAAATACCCATATTTCCGGTCAAATGAAAATCTCGAAAAACTTTCGAAAAAAAAAAAAAAAAGGCCTAAGTTTTTTTAGTTTCCAGTTGAATGCAAATAACCGTTTTGTGATATCTCATACGGTTCGTCTGTGGTGACACAGTCAAATGTGTCGGACATAAAAAAAAACTACCTGAGTAGGGTGGGTGAAGTTAAAAAAGCTACTTTTGTCCATAAAATTGAAAGGCGTAACAACGAAATTAAATCAATAACCTTATAAGAGTTTATCATTGTTTTGCCCGTAATCAGATGATAAAAAACGTTTGTATGGTGCGGAAACTATTAAATAATCAGTTTATTTTGATTAAACTACGTTTATCGTTAGCATCTTTCATTTTTTTTTCATTTCAAGGGCGTGGTCGAGGCAATTTGGACCTGTTTAATAGGGGCTTCCTAATAAACGAAGAATATGAGAAATTGTATTTGGGTTGCTACACAATTATATATAATTATTTGCTATTTAAAAATAGAATTTTTTTCAACATGTTTCGAATTTTTATTCATCTTCAGGTAATGAACGAGAACAGAAAATAATTTTAGTCGAAAAAGTTCACACAAAACAGTAATTTGTCAAAACGGGCTCTCAGAAATTTTGCAATATTAATAGGAGAAACTTCATTTTACTATGAATCGAAAGAAAAATGTCAGGTTATAATGGACTCAATTTTTTTTGTTGCTGACCTGATCAAGGACCTCTAGAACAATAAAAATTGAAATCTTAAAATTTTTTCACATTTTTACACAATAACAATGATTTTTCTTAAGACGATCATAGTTTCTGAATATGAATCGATCTTCGGGGTCCGAATTTTATGTTTTTCTTAGGCCCTATATCGCAAAAGTCGTATTTTTTAGCTTTCTTAATTTGTCTCTAGCACCACATGTGGGCAAAATTGACCTATGGTTTATAATACCGCTACTAGAAAACCGATAATTGCGCACTTCCATATAGGGCAATTTAGCGCCACCTACTAGTTGGCAAAAATTCATAATTCGGATTCGGAAGATCGATTAATATTCAAAAAAATATGATCGTTTAAGAAAAATCATAAAAATTAGAGGAAAATAGACGAAGGCTGTGAAAATTTAATTAATTTGATTAATTATTTTTGAATAAACCGTCATTCAGGTTAGCAATTTTTTTGATCAAGTCATTATTAATTGAAAGCTTTTGTCTCGATTCATGGTAAAATAAAGTGTTTCCTATACTCAGTTTAATAGAGAGCGTCGATTCAAAAAGGTCTAAATTTCCTTCACCACCCCTTAATATATATTTTTCACCGATATTTTTAAGATAACGAAATGAAATCGGATGCAAATTTACCGATCGGACCCTTTGCTTTGCTTGATTTTATAGGACTGGACACGGCACAATTTATTATAGCTGGTTGGAACAAAACGTATCCCTATGAAGAATTATATCAGTCTAGTCCAATTATTGATAAACTGGTTGCAGAAGGAAATCTTGGAAAACAATCCGGAAAAGGGTTCTATACCTACTAATGTGGCGGTATCTCTGGCATGGAAAGTACTGTGATGTGCGTCTATAAGGACACCCTCTATAAGGACAATATGGCCAAAACCTACGCTTTTTTTATTATGGTCCGTCCCTCAATATAGCAAATTTGCCTATAAAACACCTGTTTTTCAAAAAATTTTGGCTGAAGCGCAAAAAAAAAAAAAGGTCTTCATGTTTATTTGGAAAATATATGGTCTTTAAAAACTTTGGCTTATGGTTTTAGCTCTTCCCCGTTATTTTTTTAAATTTCAGAACAATTTAAGAAATAAGGACAATATCGCACCAAAAGCTAACGACAATATGGCAAAATCTCAGCTGTCCTTATAGACGAAAATCACAGTAGCAAAAACATAAAATATCAATGCTAAAATATTTTTGGTTTCTGATTAAAAGTTGCTTTTATTTTTTTGCCTTTTCAAGCAAATTGATTTTTTTAAAAATCCGTGCTATAACTTCACAAAAAAATTAATTTATTTAAAAATTTCCTTCAAAATCAAAACGGACAAACTCAGTTCTTCAAATGTTAATTTCACCTTTTATTCCCAAAAACCTCTTTTATATTTAACCTAGTTGGCAATCAAAAAACTTCTATTAAAACCACGAAGTTTACGATAAATCATGTGACTTGATTATGTTCATACTTTATAAACTTTTAGTGCAAATTAGCCCGCCAAATACGCAAGCGTGCGTAATTTCTGACTTAGGTACAGTGAGGTGCTTTTAAGAGACCAAAGAGCAAAATTTTATACCTACAGTTTTTTTTTCTAAAAAATTTGACAGTACCTTTAAAAGAGTAGACGTTTTCTTTAAAATGTTAACAGTATTTAAAAAAAAATGGGAAAATGCCTTTCTGGGCCTCTTTTAAAAGCACTTCACTGCAGTTTTGAAATGGGCCCACCCTTTTCATGATAATAACGAAAAAACCATATCCTACATATGTCGACGATATCGATAAACGTTTTTCCATTCAACTGGCAGCCTAAAAAATCTCAAGGCACGATCCCAGAGTTCAAACATTTTCGCTTTCTTTATTTTTTTTATTGGAGTCGGGTATCGCTTTAAGGGGGTTGTCCATGCTGGAAAGGCGTTTTCGAAGGCTTATAACTTTTTATTCCCCTATAACAATCTTATAAAAATCTCAGGAATAGTAGTTCGTAATCTCTGGAACACATTTTACTTCTGACTTTTTCCATAGCATGTTCGACCAACCGGTAAATTGAGTCAACCGCGAGCAAATTTTTTTTTGAAAGTCCTATTTCTTTTTCGCCTTAATTCAACGTCATTTTCGGAATGTAACAAGCCCAAGGGGTGGTGAGCAAGATGTTGCAAGCATTTTTTGAATTTCGCTGTAAATCGACAAAAAAGTGCGCGAAATCGAAAATTTTGAATATGAAAGTGAGAATTAGACAATTTAAATGCCACCNCCTTTCAAGCAAATTTGATTTCTTAAAATCCGTGCTATAAGCTTCAAAAAAAAATTAATTTATTTAAAATTTCCTCAAAATCAAACGGACAACTCATCTTCAAATGTTAATTTCACCTTTTATTCCCAAACCTCTTTTATATAATTACCTAGTGGGCAATCAAAAAACTTCTATTATTAAAACACGAAGTTTACGCATAAATCATAGTGACTTGATTATGTTCATACTTTTTATAAACTTTTAGTGCAAATAGCGCCACAATACGCAAGCGTGCCCCCCCGTAATTCTGACTTAGGTACAGTGAGGGGCTTTTAAGAACCATAGAGCAAAACATTTATACCTACAGTTTTTTTCTAAAAATACTAGTGTACCTTTAAAAGAATAGACGTTTTCTTTAAAATGTTAAACTCAGTATGGTTAAATAAAAGGGAATAATGCTCTTCTGGGCCCCTTTAAAAAGCACTTCACTGCAGTATTTGAAATGGGCCACCCTTCATGATAATAACAAAAAAAAACCATTCACTCAATATGTCGACCGATATCATAAACTTTTTTGCCGGATTCAATGCAGCCTAAAAAATCTCCAAGGCACGATCCCCAGAGTTCAACATTTCGCTTTCCTTTATTTTTTTATGTCGTGTGTATCCACCTTTTTAAGGGGTCTCCATGCTGGAAAGGCGTTTCGTAGCATAACTATCTCCGTAACTCAAACTCAAATAAGCTAACCGGAACACATTTATCTGACGTTTTTTTCTAGCATTCATGCCAACGGTATAAAGAACCCAGCATGTATTTTTTGAAAGTCTCCATATTTCTGGTAACATAGTGCGCTATGGCTGATTTGAACAGAAAACCGGTGCTAGAGATCAAAAAAATAATTTTGATGGAAAAAGTTTAATTTTTTCTAGAATCCGCTGTGTTCAAAATCAGAGCATAGTTGCTAAATATCGTTCCAGCAAAACTACCCCACGAAATCTGGTTGGTGGCATTTAAATTGTCTAATCTCAACTTTCATATTCGAAATTTTCGATTTTGGGCACTTTTTTTGTCGATTTTACAGCCAAAAATCAAAAAATGCTGCAAACATCTTGCTCACCACCCCTTGGGCTGTGTACATTCCGAAAATGACGTTGTTTTGAAATAAGGCGAAATAGAAATTCCAAACAAAAAAAAATTTGCTCGCGGTTAACTCAATTTACCGGTTTGTTGAACATTGCTATGGAAAAAGGTCAGAAGTAAAAAGTGTTCCGAGATTACGAACTACTATTCCTTGAGATTTTTATAAGATTGTTATGAAGGGGAATAAAAAGTTATGAGCCCTGTCGAAAGAGCCTTCGAAAAAGCCTTTCCAGCATGGAAAACCCCCTTAAGATAATCTCCGGTTAACCAGATGAGGTACGACCGAAATTTATTTCTTGCATTGAGCTTTTTTAGCTGCGAGTTAAATTAAAAAAAAATCTCCTACTTGTGTTCGTGATGAAAAGGGTTGGACACATACAAAACTACCTTACTTTATTGTTAACTTTCACGTGTTTTTTCAATTCACACATCCTCCTTCAGAAATTGTCTTCAATATAATTCGCCCTTGTTCGAATCAAAATTCTTAAAATTCAATTTCAGACTTTCATTACCGTTAAAATATGAATAGCATTATTTTGAGAAAAAGTCTTCGGGGATTAAAAATCCAAAATGTTTCCGTTGTTGGTTCTGGATTAATGGGCGCCGGAATTGCCCAGGTTGCCGCTTCAACTGGTCACAATGTCATTTTAAATGATTTAGACGAAGGAGCTCTCAATAAAGCTAGAGCTGGAATCGAAAAATCACTCACAAGAGTTGCCAAGAAAATGGGGGACAAGGGACCTCAATTTATTGATGAAACTTTAGGGTAAGAATTGGATGCTGAGTTAGATGCGACCACCGAATTCAATTTATTATTTTATACGATTTCTTCGCCTCAATTGAAATTTTAAAAATGCGTTCTGTAAAATGAGAGTCTATTCTCAATTGTTTTTCTCGTAAATTCCAAAGAATAATTTAACTAAATTTTAACAAAAATAAGGTCAATTTTTGAAAGTTTAAATTCGAAATCATCAAACATGGCTTTTAAAGTATATTGAGAAAAATATATACCCAGCAAAAACTTTGTCGTCGAGAGCTCACATCCGAAAATGTCTCTAATCCACAAGCCCCTTGTTTTTCCAAAATAATCGTAGAAAATAGGGTTTTTCAGCTAATTTGGGTTGCAACTTCTAATTTCTAAATTTCAGTCGTATCACACTCACAACCAGCATCGAAGAAACTGCAGCTAGTGCTGATCTGATTCTCGAAGCTATTGTTGAAAACTTGGGTATTAAACAAACCCTATTTGCTAACCTCGAGGCCGCCGCTAGTTCCACTTGCATTTTAGCTACAAACACTTCTTCTCTACCAGTATCAGCCATTGGAGCTAATCTTCAGGGAGGTTTACCATTTCGATTGTTATTTTTTGAAATAAAAATAATTTTAATTTTTAAGGTATTTTTTTTTAAAAGGAACCACCCCTATCGAAGAGGCTTACTGGGAAACCATAGATGAAACGGCTTTTTGCATTTAATGGAAACCATTTTTTTCGCGAAAGTGGATTTCCATAAATGGCTAGTTGGTGTAGGCATTTTCAGTATAAAATTTGAGAAACAAATCGAAACTCGTTTTTTTCTTCCTGGAATTCATCAAAAATATAGTTCAAGCAGTAAATGTGTATACAGTCGTAATATAAGAAGGAAATAACGTACAAATTTAACTTTCCGGCTGATTTTAAGAAAAAAAAATTTGGCCCATCGAGATTCGAACCTACCAAAAAAATTATATTCCGGTTTATATCCGGTGAACCGGATATTCAAGCAACTTATTAAAATTTCTCCATTGAGCTTTTTTAGTTGGCAATTAATGCAGAAAACCGTTTCTCGATATCGCCTTTGATTTTCCCGTAATCGTCATGGATAGGGGTGGTTCCTTTAAAAAGAAAACTATCTTAACTCCCGTAGTGGCTGACAATCTCTGTACGCGTAGTGTCTTTGCACCATCCGTGGTGTTCCATTTGAATCAAGCATATAACCGACGATTCATTATCAACATATATTTTTTCAATGATAATAATATTATACAAAGAATTTTCTACTGTCCTATAAAAACAATTTTCTAAAAAAGTTTATAAAAAGTCATCAAACGTGAATAAGAAAATTAAAAACTCTCTCATTTTCGCCGATTCTGACAAACAAGTGCATAAATAACACGAATTTAGGGTTAATTTGACATTTTAAAATTTGAAATATTAAACCGTCACCAATTTGGGTATGTAATCTGCAAAAAAATTGAATGTTNAAATTTTTTCACGTGACCTTGAAAAATTCATATTTTTTGTTTGGGGCCGAAATTTGACAAAAACCCACCTACAAAGTTTCTGTTTGTTTAGAGCTAGCTTTTGCAAAAATTTGAGTAAATTTTGAAATTTAACCTAGGAGGAGTAGGAATTTCCGATGAAAAAAGTCCAAAAACCGGTATTTTGGACCGGTTTTTTACGTATTCTAGAATAAATATAGCACTTATCGACAAAAGCTCACCTACAAAGTTTTGTATACTAATTATACAGGTTATGTTAAAATTTAGGTTTATTTCAAAATATAACCTCAGAGGAGTAGGAATTTCCGTTTTGGCTTAGGTGGCTCTTGTGCCGCTTATGTGAAGGAGTGTGGTCATACAAAAAAGTTTTGGCATGTTTTTTTCGCAAGTTGAGGGCTAGTTCTACAAACTGGCTAATCTGAATTATATCCTCTAGGCTCTGTTCGGCTAATATTTTATCGAGAAAATGTCAAATTAGGAACCACCATACTCTTAAAAGAAGAATTTTCAAAAATATTTTCGAAATTTTTTGATAAAAAATTTTATCGAAAATATAGTTTTCTGATTAAAAACAAATTTTTTGATTCAAAATTTATCGACAAAAATATTTTTTATCCGAAATTTTTCAAAACTAATATTTTTAAGCTATTTTGTTTTGAATTTTTCGAAAATATTTTTGAGTTTTTATGATCAATAACTAATTTTTTGGTCGATATTTTTATCCGAAATTAAAAAAAATATTTTTTCATCGAAATTTTTGTCAGATTTTTTTATTATTTGC
This sequence comes from Oikopleura vanhoeffeni, assembly GCA_004367855.1. NCBI lineage: Eukaryota > Metazoa > Chordata > Appendicularia > Copelata > Oikopleuridae > Oikopleura > Oikopleura vanhoeffeni. The sequence goes on from SCLH01000182.1 coordinate 201,969, forward strand.
TCAGAAAGGTATTGAAAAAAATATTTAAATCGGAATTTTTCTCAAGTTTTGACCAAAATGGTTAACATCATCTCAGGATCGCTCCAGATTTGGTGGACTTCATTTTTTCAACCCAGTTCCAATGATGAAACTTTTGGAGGTAATCAAAGCTAATGAAACTAGCGAGGAAACTTTTCAAGCTATGCTTGACTGGGGAAAAGTTATGGGCAAAACTACTGTTAATTGTATTGACACTCCCGGTTTTATTGTTAATAGATTATTGGTTCCTTATTTGATGGAGTCCATCAGACTTGTGGAAAGAGGACATGCAACAAAGGAGGATGTCGGTGAGTTTTCAAAAATAATTTTTTTTGGCTTCAAATTTTTGAAATACATTTACATTTTGTACATATTTTGTAGATTTTTTTTGCATAATTTATGAAATATGTTTGATTCAGGAAAAAAAAATTGAAAAAGAAATTATTTAAACAACAAATTTGAATGGGGGCAGCATACAACGGCCGATTTCGGACAACGGCTGATTTTATAAAACGGTCGTTAACCGAAACTGGCCATTTTATGCTACCCCCATTTATATATTGAACATATTGATATAATCGATATCATTTTTTCTTCGTAACTCAAAATATTTTCATTAAATTATGAAACCTAAGAAATCTGATTTGAAACTTGATGTTATTTTTTTTATTTGACTCGCGGCAAGATTTATTTGGTTGATTAAAAAAAATAAATACTGTCGTGTGTGTTTATAAGGACTGCGTATATATGGACAAAACGACAGAAATTATGAGATTTTCGAGAAGTACAGTGTAGCTGTATATATATGGACAAAACGACCCCATTAAAAATGTATGAATGAAAAATTTTCAAAAGTTATTTTCAGTAAGTAACATTTTTTAAAAACACCCCACCAGTGTACAATTAAATTGTAATTATTATTCTTTTTAACTTTTTGCGAAAAATTTTGGGCTCAAAAAATAAAATTTGGTTCGAAAATATTTTTTTTTTATTACTATGAGACTCATAGTATGAGTAGAATTTAAAAAAAAATGGAGCCTCTCAGACGTATAAATTGAAAAAACGACAGAAATTCTGAGATTTTTGGCCATTTTGGGGAAGAAGGTGTTTAGATGTAGAAAAACTCTTAAAAATATTGTTTTTTTGTTTTCGAGCTATAATTTAATGCATTTTAATAGGTTTTATTCCCTCACAACAAAACTGAAGATGATTTGATAAAATCGAAAAAAAATTTTTAAATAAAAATGTATCGATAGTTAAAACCTCTTAAAAATATATGAATGTAAAATTTTCATATTTTAATCTCGCTCAGCTTCATTAATAAATCACATAAAAATCGTAAAAAAAACCACAATAATTTAATGAGAATATTAAAATTTTGTTAAAACTTTATTGTTCTTGCTTAATAGTGTTCAAAATATTATTTTCAAGATACTGCCATGATGCTAGGAGCTGGTTATCCTATGGGACCATTTGCATTAGCTGACTACGTCGGATTAGATACAAATCAATTTATCCTGGATGGATGGCATGAGGCCTACCCAGAAGAGCCACTTTTCAATCCAGTACCAATGCTCGAAGGTCTTGTGAAAGAAAACAAACTTGGCCGAAAAACTGGCGAAGGATTTTACAATTATAAAAAATAATATTTTCCTGATTTCGAACGAAATAAACTTAAATTATTTTCTTGATTTCGTACAAAGAAAATCAAATTATTTACCTGACTTCACACGAAAAAACTTGAATTATTTGCTTGATATTTTATAAATATTCTAACTTCAACCAACAAATATAATAAATCTTGTTTTTTTGCAGAAAATGAACGGACAGGATGATAATAGTGATGCACAACAAGCATTAGCTACATTTTGGCAAAGGCAGATAGACGAGGTAATTTTAACAGTAAAGTCTTCGAATGGAGACGGAGCCTTAAGACTCATTAGTAGCGTGTTAATAAAAAAGCCTAGATGTATGCAATAATTATTCGAAAAATAAACGAGAATTATTAAATCTTGAATTTTAACTTTTTTACAAAACTAATTTTAATTCGAAAAAATCACTTTTCCAATTTTTGAGGGATTTTATGTCTTTCAAAAATATAGTTTAAGGGGGTTCTGTAGGCTGGAAATGCTTTTTCGAAGGCTCATAACTTTTTATTCCATCATAAAAATCTNTTGCTCGCGGTTAACTCAATTTACCGGTTGGTCGAACATGCTATGAAAAAAGTCAGAAGTAAAATGTGTTCCAGAGATAACGAACTACTATTCCTGAGATTATATAAGATTTTTATGAAGGAACAAAAAGTTATGAGCCTTCGAAAAAGCCTTTCCAGCCCACAGAACCCCCTTAAAGTTTTAAAAGGACGCCTTAAATGCAAATTTCCTTACTGTTTCGAAACATATTACGATTTCACGTAATGCAATTACATTTATGCAATTTTATTGCACCATCTAAAGGGAGTACTGGTCGCTGGTTTTATGAGACCTCAGGGGCATTACAAATGCTCCAAAATAACCCAGGGTGATAACAAAGTGTACTACCGACGAAATCATCATACAATTTTTTTCGATTTTTTTT
>SCLH01000182.1:204593-253242 GCA_004367855.1 Oikopleura vanhoeffeni
GAACAATATTCTCAGACACTTTTTGAGATTTCAGCCCTCAAACTCGAAATATGATTTTTTTGAGGACCCAAGAGAAAAATTAAGAAAAAAAAGTGCTTTGATTTTTTTGAAAGTAGGCTCAAAAAAAGCCACTGATCAGAAAGTTGTCTTACGTCAAGATGATATTTTGACATTTTAGTTGTTAAATTGAAGCAAACGTTTTTTTAGTTCATTTTGAAAAAAATACCTAAAGGTATTTTGGCTTAGGTCCTCTTGTGTCGCTTATGTGTGACGGAGTGTATGNTTTAAAAAATATGTGTTTTTTATGTTTTCGCTATTATTTAGATGCATTTAATAGGTTTTATTCCTCACAACAAATGAGATGATTTTAATAAATCGAAAAAAATTTTTTAAATAAATGTAGTTAAAACCTTTCAAAAATATATGAATATGTAAATTTTTCATATTTTAATCTTGCTTAGTTCTTCATTATAATCACATAACAATCGTAAAAAAACCCACATCATTTTAATGAGATATTAAAGTTTGTTAACTTTTTGTTCCTTTGTATGTGTCAACATATCTATTTTCAGATACGGTGCTGTGCGTAGAGCTGGATATTCTATGGGACCATTTGCATTAGTGACTAGCGTCGTTGTACAAATCATTTATCTGGTGGATGGCATGGGCCTCCAGAGGCGCTTTTCAATCCTACCAGCTCGAGGTCTGGCTGAAGAAAACCAACGTTGGCCGAAAACAATGGCGCGTAAGGATTTTCATTTATTAAAATTAATTTCCCTGATTTCGAACGAATAAACTTATTATTTTCTTCGGTTTCGTCAAAGGAAAATTGTTATTCCTACCTGACTCTCACACGAAAAATTAATTTTTGCTTTGAATATTTTATAAAATATTCTACTTCAACAACAAAATATATATTCTTTGTTTTTTTGCAAGAAAGATGACGGCCAGGATGATAAATAGTGATGCACAAAACAGGCTTAGCTACTTTTGGCCCAAGGCAGATGAGCGAACGTATTTTTGACGTTAGGTCTTTCGGAATGGGAGAGGAGCCATGTAAGAATATTGTCCGTGTTTTGAAAATAAACGGAATTTGTCTTGAGTTTAATTTTTACACAACTATTTTTAATTCGCAATCACTTTTACATTTTGAGGGATTTTATGTCTTTTCAAACATTATAGTTTAAGGGGTGTGTTCAAGGAGCCTTAATCGCGTTTTCCTTAAGTAAAACTGGTTTCGAAAAATATTAGATTTACGTAATGGCAATTACTTTATGCAATTGTATTGCACATCTTAACCCTTACCTGCGTGTGCGTGTTTTTCAGACCAGAGACGAGATTATTTTGGGGAAGTGTATTTGGCCGGCGGAATATCGGGGAACAGCCCCGATGGTTCCCTGTATATTTGTGTAATTTCAACTTTGGTGAGTTCTTATTTCTCATCGACGGAGGGTCTGACGCAACATCGCGGCTCCCTGGGTTAGCCATTTAGTATAAAATGTTAGGGTGAAAGTCTATTACCGGTGAACCGGCTGACTTGGAAAGAAACAAAATTTTTCCATGTCGCAAATTTACTTGGGCCTTCGAGTTTTAATGCTGACAAGAGTGGGTTCCTTTGAATAAAGCTACCTTACAAGTGTACATAAAAAATAATTTCTGACCAAAATTAGCTTGTGCTTATAGAGTCTATAATATAGACACATTTGACAGTTACTTTTGTCTGGATGATTTATTAATCTGTTCAGATGCGTGGACTTGGGCCAACCCATTTCAAACAACAAGAGCTTCCCTTGGCGAGAATTAAAAAGATAATGAAGGTCAGAGTTAAAACTTTATTCTACAAAGTCGGTCTAACCCACTTTTCCTTATTTTAAATCGGGCCATTAATTTTCGATTGCAGTTTTAATGCGATTTTGAAATGAAAACTTATTTTAATTTTTAGCCAATTTAAAGAGCAAGAGAAAAAATTACAAGTTATATTTTTCGTTGTGGTTGTAAAATGCTAGCAAATTACAAGCAGTTTTGGGTTCAGGCAAGTAAATTAATTTTTTAACGACCAAGAGCAATTTCAAAATGTCTCTGATTTTGGAGTGTACATTTTTTTCGATTATATTTTTTATTTTTGCATTCAAACCAGTTGATTTATGGTAAACAAATTTATTCAATTTGTGTATTTTTTAATCCACACGTTTTTCGTTAGATTGGTAAACTTTTTCTGCCTAACCATTTTTGATAGCTAAAAATAGGACAAAAAAAGTCTACTGAAAATATATACTCCTCCAATTTCAGCTTGTTCCCGTTTTAAGGTATTGTGAACATCAACTAAATTTCAGAATTATTGACGCTGATTTTTAATTTTCCGCGCTGAAAGAATGACGAAAACTGATAGTTTAACTAATAATTATTACTTGTTTTTTTTGTTGGCAAGATATATTATATGCATTTTTTTAGTAAAACTACATTTATATAAGCTTTCAATTTATTTCGAATCATCGTCAGATATTTTTTTTTGACTGCGAACTTTTTGAGAAATATTTTTCGCAGGTTAGCATCGTAAAAAGTTCGCAGTCAAAAAAATATCTGACGATGATTTGAAATAAATCGAAAGCTTATATAAATGTAGTTTTACTATAAAAAATGCAAATTATTACTTGATCACATTTCAACCAAGGAGTTAAGTTTTCTACTTAAATAATAGCTCTATTTATTTATAAAACTACTGTGGTTTTTGGCCAAGCGGACACAAGTCTAAACGGGCAAAACCTACGAATGTTTTTCAGAAAATGCGGTTTGAAGTGAGTCTCAGACAAAACGGGATTTTTTGAAAAGATATAAGCTAAAAAACGGGTAAGTCTAAGCGGACAAAACGGGATTTCACTTAAAAAGTGTCCGCTTGGCCAAAACCACAGTAGTTTGGTCTCGAAAATTGCAACACCAGAATTAATCAAAAATTTAAATCAATATCAACTCGTTAACATTTTACACCCACAACCAAGTTAAATCGCCGAGAACAAATTTCATTTATGAGCAATATTTTTTTTAATTTTGAAAAAGATTCATAAATTTTTGATGTTTTACTGAATAAAAACCAATGCGAGTTTAGGATTCGTGAACATTCATCGAAACTTAAAATTACGGTATATTTTGCCTCAAGTAATTTTTTACATACTACAGGGGGGGCAATATTGCCGAATTTGCCAATATGTCCGAAATTTTTGGGCAAAAAACTTTCGGTAATATTGCCCCCCCTGTATTGTAGTAATCAGGTGTAAAATTTTATTGCGCATCTTTTGGGGTGATACAATTTTTGATCGATTTGGATAGGTGAAAAAACCTGGTAACAATCAAAATTTATCGGTAGAAAATAGCTTCTTTCAAAATTATTTTTCGTTTACAGTAACCGTCTTGAAATTTTGGTCGAGATGGCCTATTTCGAATTTCAAACTAAATAGCTTTATTTTGTGCCTAATTTCAGATAGACGGTCCCTACGTATATATCTACGTGTTTGGGATACTCGCCAATCAGCGGCTTTCAGCCGACTCAGATTGGAATTGAAAATATAAATTTATAAAATGAAAATTAAATAATTAAAATGTGTAGATCGATGAAGATGTAAGAATGATAAGCTCGGAGGCTCCCTTACTATTTGCAAAAGCAGCACAAATATTCATCACAGAGGTAAGCCAAAATTTATTTTTTAATAAAAAAAAGAGTATAAGGTCGTTTTTCTTTTAGGTAGGCCACCCTAAGGGCGTATCTGTTCTGGAGAGAAACTAGCACTAGATAGCGACAAACGTTTTTTGCATCCGAATTTTTTAAACCGAATTTTGTAGTGGGTAGGAAATTTTTCTTTCTTTCCGATTATTACCGGTTCACCGTAATTCGCGAAAAAAACGTTTTTTTCGGTCATTTTGAGTAATTTCGATGACTGATTTTCCGGTCACGTGATCAACCTAGGAAGCCAAACAAATTTTCTACCGCATATTTTTTTCCAAGTTTTTCACGTGCAGAAAACCATTTGTCGCTTTCTTGTCTAGTTCTCCCGTCGAAATCACAGGGGGCCTACCTAAAAGAAAATGACCTTGCTTAAGGGGTTCTATAGGCAGCCCATATCTTTTGTACTGGAAAATTATTTTGACGATTTTATAATTTTTGATCTCCCACGTAGATTGTTTAATTATATAAAGAAATAAAAAGTGAAAAAATTCACAATCTGGAATTTTTTTATAAAATTTGAATAAGCTTTTTTTAGTAGGTTCTATAGGCAAGTCGTATCTTTTGAACTAAAACAGCTAGAGGTCTGATTTTATGATTTTTTGAACTCAACGTGGCTTTTTTAGTCATAAAAACTCAAAAAATCGTAAAAAATTACCAAAAATTTTCGGTCGAAAAATCTTTTCTGGCTCTAGCGCTCGAAGCGGGTTGAATATTTGGTCATAGTTATAATTTACCGTTTTCCAGAAACATTCAACTTACGAATCGTTTCGTCTTGAAAAAAAATTGATTGACGAAATGGATGTCAAAATAAATTTTCAAATCGTACTCCTGGGAGTTAAAAAATGAAATCGTTACATCAGGCATAACAGTTTTGTTACAATTATTACGAAAAACTATAGTGCACTGAAAAATAGTTTGCCATGTAGCATGGAAAAAAATACAACTTTCCGTGGCCAAAATAGCCAAAAATAGTCCTTTCGCCAGCTTTGATACCTTTAGTGAGAAAATTAAAAAAAAGGAATAACAGTTTTTTTCCGCTTTTGAATTTCGCAGATAATGTCAAATTTTTAAACATTTCCTAAATAGGACGAAAAAAAAATGCAGCTTTTTCAAAAATTTTTGCTTCCTGGTTAACCTCATTTACCTGTTGGGTTCAACATGCTATCTTAAAAAATAGATTCAAAACGTCTTCCCAGGACTACGAACTAACTTATCAGAATGTTTTATTCACTTCCTATTATGGCACTGATCATATATGTCCTGTACATATGTGACATATGTTAGGGAAACCCACCGCTGAAATTATGCCAAAATGGACACTTTAACGCGTTGGAGTTAAGAGCTGAACTTTTCAGAGGGATACTAAGTTAACCCCCGTGCAAAATTTTGGGACAAAAAACTTTTTTCTCGAAATGACCCAAAAACCGGTCCGTGGGGGTTAAAAAGTTCAAAACTCTCAAAAAATGATCAAATTTTAACGCGTGAGCAGTAAAGAGCTTAAGCTTTCAGGAGTACTAAGTTAACCCTGAAAAAAAATTTTGGGGACAAAAATTTTGTCCCGAAAAATGACCCAAAACTGGTCCGTGGGGGTTAAAAGACTCAAAACCTCCAAAATTCGTCAATTTAACGCGTGCGCGACGATTTTCGAGCTGAACTTTTTAGGAGATACTAAGTTAACCCCCAGAAAAATTGGACAAAAAATTTTCCCGAAAAAAGTGACCAAACCGGTCCGTGGGGGTTAAACTCTCTAAAATTTCGTCAATTTAAACGCAGTGCAAGTTTCGAGCTGAACATTTAGCGGATTCTCAGTGACCCCCAAAAAATTTTGGGACAAAATTTATCAATTGAAAAATACCAAAAACAGGTCAGTGGGGGGTTAAAAAGCTCAAAACTCATCTTCTGAAAATGACGCAAAACACTTTTTTTTATTTTGTCACTTGTCTTCTTTAAACGTATTTTTTAAACCTTATTAAGGGGGTAGACGACTGTGGCGGGACTGGCGTTCAATTTAACTAATGAAAATAGTTAGTTGGTTTATTTTTTTGTGCAGATCATCGTTAAGCTGGAACGAAATAAATGTGTTATTTAAGCTCATCAAAACTCATTTTTTATCTTTTTTAGGAAAGATTTGAGTTCGAATTTTTATTTTTTAATTCGTGAAATTTTCAAAAAAAATTCAAAACATATGTAAAATTTCCACGCATTTTTCAACAAAATTTTTTCGGTTTTCTCTGAAATCTGTGAATAAAAACTGAAAAAAAAATGGCCACTTAAGTTTCTTCATGCATGTTTACATATTTTCTGACTGCTGTTTAAAAAAATTCATAACATGTTCATTTGTCATTTTTTGTCGACTTTTTAGAAATATTATGAAAAATTTTTGCACAATTCGAGTCCAAAATTTTTTATTATGCTTTTTTAATTTTCTTTGAAAACGGGGAAAACTGGAAAAGTATCAATTTACTATTTCACTGATGAGATCAAGGATAGAATTAAGTGAATAACGACATAACATTTTTTAAATGTCGAAGTCTGTGAACTCGATAAACTGCGAGAGAAAAAAGAAGAGGTTACTCACCTTGTATTTTTCTTGAGGAAACCATTACTTTTTTTACAATGACATATAAGTAATTACAAGTGAAACTCAAGCTATTCAGCACTCGTCTCAGATTTGAAATATAGATATCTCGATCGCTTACAAACAATTATTCATATTCGTCGCGCCGTCAAAATATATGCAGCAAAATGTGCAAAATATTACTAGACAGCTTAAAAACTCAAAAATCAGTACCACCTTATGTTTCACACTTGACCGATTTGTGTTTGTTCGTCTTTATTTGGTGTTAATTGCTGTTCAATCTTACGGAAAATATTTTTTTTCATTATTGGAGTTTCGTAAAAACATCACTTGTGAAAAAATTTATACTTCGTATAGAGACGCAGAAAATTATAATCATTATATCAAAGGAAATTCTTCAAAACTCTAAAAACTGGGCTTTCCTTAGAATTTTGATACTATGTAGTGGCAGTTTTTACACAATTATTTTTTAAGAAATTGGGCGAAAATCCTTTAAAAAGTAGAGAAAAAATAACTTTCGAAAACGGCTCATCGTATAAAATTTTTACAATATTTTTGTGAAATGAAATTGCAATTTATGACAAATTCCGAATTGTAGTCTTTGACAATGTTATTTCTGCACCGTTTAGGCTCCCGAAAATTTTTTTTGGCCTTCAAGATTAATCAAAGGGTGTGAGGGGGTTTAACTGCGGTTTAGATGATTGGTGGAGTGTGCTAAATGTTCTAATGAATCGCGAGATCAAAGATAGATCTTCCTAATGTTTCAAAATGTCAGTTTACATTTGTTCTAACCGTACGAAGCCTTGAAAATCCAAAAATCCTAGCACCACCCCTTTAATTAAAAGTTTAATAAAGTTAATAAAGTATCTATTCCTCGAATTACAATTATTTATAACCTACGCAACGTTATGATCGGCCAAAATGCTTTTCTTTGGTTATTTATGGTTTTCAAATCTTATTTTTAATTACTCCACATAATAATTTTTTACCACGGAAAATGTTTAAACACTTCGGGATCCGCCGTTCAAATCCCGATCCCAACCTAATTTGAAATTTCCAATCCCCATCCGGCCGGTCCCGACCTAAGTCGAAATTTCAAATCCGACTCGGGATTTCCCGATTCCCGTTTTAGAACACTTGTCCGAACTGCAACTCTTATCCCTTCCAGACGTATCGATATATAATACTTTGGTAGGTCAATCCACTGTTACCTAATTTAAGGCAGAAGTGTTAGAACTACCAAGGTATTATTGCCCTTAAGATATTTAATTTTAGTTTGTGATTGTTTTATCTCAAAAAAATATTTGTTAGAATCTTTCTCTTTTTTTTTTGTGAAATTCACAACCCCATTTTAATTAAGAGAGCACAAAAACAAAAATTTCAAAATAGCGAATTAGGACTCCTGTCCGAGCTAGGCATTTTCATTCGTTTGAAGAATGAACAAAAAAAAATCCCATATAAATAGTAGGAGTAAGCTTATTTGATAAGCTTCGTATTCATATCGAAATTCTCCCTAATGCGTGTTTTTACACCAGATTAGGCGTAAGTGACCAAATGAAATAGCGGATTATTTGAATAAGCGACAATCGAGTATCTGATTGGACACTGGCTCCTAGTTACGCCTACTGGTGTTAAAAGATTTTCGAATGTATATCAAGCCCGCATGCCAAAGATGAAAAAAATCTCCTGTTGAAACGAATGAGAAGTAGCTTTTGTACTGCATTTGGAAGGCCTACGTAATATGATTTTTTGAGGCGTAAGTGAATAATCTTATGATCTTACACGAACTAAAAATAATTGGAAACTTTTTAATATGAAGTTTCTCAGAAACTTCATGTTTTGAAAAAAGTCGTAAATTAGTCAAACGTTCCACGTTTTAGAATTGTTTTGTTTACCAGATTAAAATTTTGAAGGAAATTTGGATATATCGTCTGGTTGGTTTTATTTTTTAGGAGCTATTGAAGTTACGGCTTTCTTCGACTTTAAAAACCCCATGAAATATTTATATGAGTAGATAGAAAATTTTATCCGCAATGTGTTATTAGATTTGGTTTTTTTTTGAATTTCAGAACCGGTTGACCGAGTTAATGGCGGATTTCCGGTTGCGTCCGTTTTCAAAGTTGTTTCAATCGGGCCAAATTCGGCACAAGGAATTCAAAGTCTGATATCAGATCACATCTCATGACGTCATTATGATACCCCAGACAGATTTATTTTGTGACGGTTTTCTTTATCTTGTTTTTACGAATTCTCTTAATTTGACCCAAATGACGCTCGTTTGTCATTAGCTAATTCTTAGTATCAGATTCGAACTCCTGTGTCGATTTGATCTTATTTTGCGTTTTTTAGTTAAGTTACCGTGTTTGTTACAAGTTGTTTTGAAGATTTTTTTATGACATCATCTAAAGTGCCCAAAAATAACACATTCATGACGTCAATCGATGTTATCTGATATCAGATTCTTTAAACTCCTGGTGCCCGATTGAGCCTGATTGGAACAACTTTTGAAAAATGGACCTACCGGAAATTCGCCATTACCGGTCAACCAGTCTTGAAAATCAAACACAAAATCAATAAGGCCACACGCAGAAATCAAATTCTTTATCTGCCAATATATGGTTCCATAGGGTTTCCAAAATCGAGAAAAGACGTCAGCCTCAAATAGCTCCTTAAGATAACCACCTCTGGAAAGAGATATCTAAAATGCTGCTTTTTGCGTTCGAAATTTATCGCTTACGTCCACAAGAATTAAAAAAGTGATCAAATAAATCACTGGATTCACGAGAACTGACGAATTAAATAACAAATTTCTCTATTTTGTGACGTTAGTGATAATGATTCCGACGCATTGGCATCATTTTTCTCATGAGCTCTTTGTTTTCTCTTAAGTAGTTTCTAAAAATCTTGCATTATTTCCGTCGACTGTTTCTTCTTAACAAATTAAAAATATAGAATTAATAGCCTTAATAATTGAGTATTATTTTATTAAATTCTACGCTGGAAGCTTCGACCTTTCAACTTTCTTTCAACCGCCTACCGCAAATAAAAAGATATAATATGATTATTTTGTAACAGTACATGTGGATCGCCCCATGGCGTGCCAATCGGATGAACTGATGAATAATTAAAAATTTGAGAATTATTGATGGACCGAGCTTCATGAAAAAAATATATTTTTTTCAGGCGATTCCAGGCTCGAGTTTTGCACATTCAAATTTGAAGAGGAGGGATTCTTAGGTTTGCGAGATAACTTTTTTTCTTGGCTAAAGCTTGCATATTTTTCTAAAAATTATTTTTTTTTCCGGAAGATTTTTTTTGAAATGACAAATTTTGATGAAAAACCACGATATCGGGAAAAACTGGTGGACCAAAAATTTTTGAAAAAATTGGAAATTCAGTAAACTCACCAGACCGGTCAATCTGGCCAAGTTAGAGCAAAAATCCATCTCTCACGGTGGGTTCCCTAGATATTCCCTACATATGTTCTATGCCGAGAGAATAAGCAATTCAAAAAGTCCATTTTGCCTATAGAACCCCCTTAAGCAATACTCAGTATTGGAAAATCCCGAAAATATTTACGTCGAATCTTCCTTCATGATCAAAATAATAATTATTATTTGTTTTACAAAATTAGAAAAAAAACATATTTTAATTGATTTCCCAAAATATGATAATCCGAAAATGGCGCTTGAATTTTGAGTCTTTGCCAAGCGGACACCAGTCTAAGCAGACAGAACGGGGAAAACTTACGCACTTCTTCTGAAAATCCAAAAAATCTTAAGTCTAAGCGGACAAAACGAGAATTTTGACCATAAATTTAACGACCATAAAGATGTAGCGGACAAAACGGGATTTAAAATTATGTCCGCTTTGACAAGACCCACAGAACAAAAAGTAAAGGTAAAAATCTAATTTGTTTTTTATTTTTCAATATAAGCAACGTTTCGATTACTCATTATGAAAAACTAATGGTGCTAGAGAGCTCGATTAACAGAAAAAACAAATTTAACAATAAAATCAAATTTTTTTATTTTTCTATATCAACAACGTTTCCATTTCTCATCAAAAATTGGTCAAATTCCTTACGTACACTTTAAAAATATTTTAATCTGTTGAAAATCAACGACCCGATAAATCTACTTCGTATAATGTTCAAAATATATCACTTGAAGTTCACAGGTTCAATTATCAAACTTTGAACAATCTTTGTTTTAAGCATTTTTAAAGTGACAGTTCATGCAAGAATCTATTGCCAAAACACTCGAGTTCAAGCAAACACTTTAGGAAAAATACAAAAATTAAGTTGATAAAATATATTCGAAATTCTTGCTGGGTTTTTGAACAACAAAAGTAATTTTTTCCAAGTTATTGACTGTATTGCGTGATCTAGACATGGGACTTGGCTAATTTTATTTTGAAAGCTAATGAGAAATTAAATACATCTTTTTAATTTCATCAAAAAAAGTTTTAGATTTTTTTCAAAATCTCAATTTTGAGGAATTTGACGGTAACTAAACTTTAAGCGCGTCTAAAATACTAGCTAAAAGAGATATTCTAAAAAAGGCTCGTGCATCTTGGCTATGTACACTTTCCAAAAAGTACGTTTGTTTAGCAAAAAATATTTTCTCGGTGGAATAGATGCATCGTTTAAGGGGGTAACTGACGGGTTTTACTGATTTTCAAACGTTAGTCCTGAGCTTACGCGCAATTCGTATTGAGTTCAAACTTCGGATTTCTAGGAGATGGTGTCATAAAAGTTTTTTGTATGACCGGACCGGCCGGTTATACCGGTCCAAAAAGTGATTTTTTCCATTTTTTTGGTACAACTTTATCTAGCTCCTGGATATTCCCAAAATTTCTTTTTTTCAGGTATAACATTTAATTTGTGAGCTTAACAGCCGTACAAAGTCGATTTTCAAATTTTCTTGTTATTTAGAGAAATTTTCAAAAATAATGGGTGTTTGCACATGTTCGCTGGGTACCATTCATTTAGTCGAACAATATCAGTTTTTTTTAAAGAAAAGCATTCTTTAAAGTGTGCAAAGCGAGCGCGTACAAAGAGGTTTTTAAATTTTTATTTCTCATTAGCTTTTAGAGGCACTTCAAAGTTTATTTACCCTCAAATTCGTCAAAAAATAGGATTTTGAAGAAAATTCCAAAACTTTTTTTTGAGTTAAAATCAATATTTTTGATACATCTTTGTCAGTAAGTTGCCACGAATAAAAATTAGTTGTAAAAAATTAGTCAATCCAGGTTCTAGATCACGAGAAAGTTAAGTTTACCTGGAATAAATTCTTTAGAACAAAATCTCCATTATTATGCAAAATCGCGAAATAATTTTTATCGAATTTTCATCATTTTTTGGTTTTTACAAGCAACAACGTAACAAAATGTAAGAAGGCACAGCGTTACAAATCGGAGCCTCGTCTTCACTTGTCTTATGTCTCGATAGAACGCAGCCTCCGTCGGTTACCCCAATCATTTCCTGGATCTAAGACAAATAGTTGGAATTTTAGGTTTTTCATCTCGGACATATTAGACTCAAATTTTTTAGTGCCGATGTTCAAGATCTAAATCTCACAAGTATCTAAGTGACCACCAACAAACCTTAGTGAGCAAAAAAGTTACTTACTTCAAAAAGATACAGTCGGTAAGGAAAATAAAACTTTTGCAAAATAAAAATTTTGACACCTCGAAAATATTTTTTTATATTTCTGGCAAGCAACAGCCACGAATGACAATGCCACTTAAATTCAGCTTCCTAATCACTTTCATGTAGTCTCGAGATCAGCCTTCCGTCGTTACCCCCTTTAAGGGGGTTGCAGGCAGCGCCCCGATGGTGCCCAGACTCGGCGTGCAAGTAGATACTTACTCACAATAATTATTGGTTTTCCTGTCTGTCTGCTGGATACTCACTCTACCCTCGTGTAGCCTGGAACCAAGTATAAATATGTATCGAGCTCATTAAAATATTTTTTTTATTCTATTTAAGGAACAGATTTGAGTTCGGACTTTTATTTTGATATCTTCCGTCTAAATTTTCGAAAAAATTTCACAAACATTATTTAAATTTCACGCATTTTCTCCCCACAAATTTTTTTTTTTTTCTGATCTCGTGAAATAAACGAACAAAATAGCCACTTTAACTTTTTTCATTGCACTGTTTACATATTTCTGAATGCCCTTTAAAAAACTCATACATGTCATTATGTCATTTTTGTCGACTTTTTTTTTGAAATATTATGAAATTTTCGCAAATCAAGTCCAAATTTTTTTTATGCTTTTTTGAATCTTCTAAAATCAGACGCGATAGTTCGTGTTATGTTCTGAATCTATCTTGATTTCCGTATTTCAAGATGAAGGGTCCATCGAATATCGTTTCTGAACTATGATGGATTACAACACTTGCTTTGTGCACCGTTTGTGCCATTTGGCACGTATTTATAAAACTTTTATTATTTTTCAAAAATTCTCAATTAAATTTCGAGTGTTTAAGCTACTTTTCGTTTTCAAAGTCAGGGGTTTTTTATATTAACGCAATTGAAGTCAATTTTTTCCTAATAAAGCTGTTTTTCTCTTTTTTTCATGGAAAAAAAACTTTCATATAATAGGAAATTTTTCATATGATAATTGATTCTCCCACTTATTAGCGCTAATCACCCGAAAATGCCTGAGTTTATTATATCGCCTTAAAAAATCTCATCGGGTAAGTGGAAATGGATAATGAAAAGTGTTTTTGTATTTTACAGATACTTTAAGTATGTTGAGAATTAAAATATTAACGTTTGCAGAATGAACACTGTTATGAATGAAGAAAAATAAAATATATTTATCACTTTTTTTTTCTTTCATAAATCACTCAAAAAATGTAACCAATCTGCCACATCGCTGCTACCCCCTTAAAGCGACCTTGTGCTAAAACACCTCTTTATTTTGATAATTTCGTTCAATTAAATAAAAATGAAAACCGCCTCGCAAAGTTGTTCAGCTTAGAAATTTAAGTAAATTCTCAAAGAAGAAAAAATTATGTTATCCACGAGCTAGATGTTGCTATTTTTTGGATGGGTAAACCAACCAAAAACCTTTAACGACATTATTTGTAAATTTCAAACAAATATATCATATCCTAAGTTTGAAGTTGATACGAGATTTAGTTAGCTCAGTCAAATGTTTAAAATAAGTTTAACGCGTCGGATATCCCCTTAAGAATTGTTTTTTCTTGATTTCTTGGTCTTTTTCGTTTTTCAAACAATCAAATTTATGCAGTTTTCATTCTTAAATTAAATGGTGGAGCCCCGTTAAAAATTAGCTTTATACACCACAAGGTGAAAAGGTAAATCTTAAAATTATTTTTTTCTTCAAAAAATCTGAATTTCTCAAACCATTTTACCAGAACATAAATTTGAAACGTGGTCGATATTATTCGTGTGATTTTAACTGGACGATGATTAATAAATTAGTCATTTCAAATAAATCGTGTGTTGATAATAAAATATAAATTTGAAAGATTGTTAAATACAGTGACAAAGAGATATTATTAGATTAATCATTAAATAACTAAAATATATAGAACACTTGTACAAAACTACTTATTTTAAACAATAAAATCCGCGTTAAATTGATACTGATAGCCAAACACACAAAATGTAAAGTAAATGGATTTATATTTTATATACAGTGATTCTACAAAGAGAGATTCGTCCAATCAATTTAACAAAAACCACAGAAGATCTCAGTATTATACAGTGATATGACTTTAAACGGACAACCTGGTCCAGGCAGGTATGGCCAAAATTTTTTCGAATTTTAGAAAAAACTCAAGAAATCTGACTTTAAACGTACATCTCCGCAGAGAAAAATGTTGCCAAGACTTTAAACGTACAGGCTAACGGTTACAGTAGTATAACTTTTAACAGAAGAATTCATTTCTGGGGTCAAAACGACTTTTCAGCATTTTTTGTTTTTCGACCAATTAGAAAGAGGCAAAATTTTCAAAATAATCTACAAAAAATGGCTACAACTTGGCTTTCTTGAATTTTCTTAAATATTAGTTTTTTCCAGAAATACTTCAAACCGGGGCCACCCTAAACTCCATTTATGGACTATGAATATGGCAGATTCCGAGTTTTAATTGTTAAACTCCGCGAAATTTCTTTTCATAAAGTTAAAATTTTCAGTGATCCGACTGTTTATGCTGAAAATTTAGCTTATAAATACAGCTCTCTAGCTCCATTATTCGATGTTTTAGACAAAAATTTGTCTTCGTGCGTCTAAGCGGACTTTTTTTGCGCGTCTAAGCGGACTTTTTGAAAATTTTATTGAAAAAAATTGGTCCGAATCGGACCATTTTTTTATTTTTTTCTGAGAGTACTGAAATTGTTTAATTATCAGTTTTTTTAATTGGAAACAATGGTCTGATTCGGACCATTTTTGTTAATTTATTTTTCACTTAATATTTGTGCTCAGTTTGAGCTATCTAAGAACTCAATCGGGTGAGTCGTTTTCAAAATCCAATGTTTTCTAACATCAAGGCAAAAATAAGTTTCATACCATATAAATATACCGGTACAAAGTCAAATAAGTTTAAATAGGAAGTTTAAAACTAGTTCCTTTATTAACAATTGAATTTAGATTTATTACGCATTTTTAAATTTCAAAATTATCAGGATTATGCGATTTCAGGAATTTTGAAAATGGCAGCATCACGAAAAAATACGCTACTTTTAAGTAATTGAGCCGGAATAAAACATTTCGGAACTGCAATAACCCCTTATAAAGTTCAATTGTTGGTGCTGAAGAGCTGGGGGTTACCCTCGTGCAATAAATTTAAGAAACTACAGCAGAGAATAACAGTGTCAAATTTCTTTCGATACGGTTATTTCAACATTTAAGGCAGTAACCGACGCCATTTAGTGATTTTCAAACGTCTGTCAGGAGCTGAATAAACATTCCAGTGTCTTTCTTCGTGTTAATTTAGTAGAATATTTGTCTGGATTTTCAAAAAGTACGGAAGTTTTTTGATGATCCGTACCGTCGTATCACCGGTCCAAATGCAACTTTCGGCCATTTTATAAGAAGAATGTTTTTCGAGGTGACATCAGAATTTTTCCTTTTTGTTGTAGGTATGCTAAATTCGAAACTCCGGAACTAATGAAGCCAGAAATTTGAATTTTGTTCTTATTCATTTTTTTCAATAAAAACGTCTCAAATGGGTGTTTTGAGATGACTTTGTTTTTGGGATAATTTCGCCCATGTTTGCTCAAAATCGTTAGTTAAAAAAAGCACTTTTAGGAAATCGTTTTTGCCCGAACTAAATCTGAGAGGGTTTTTTGATATTTTTTCGAGTACTTATGCGACGCGCTCAAAGTTTGGGTACTTAAAACTGAAATAATATTTTCAAGAATATTTTTTTTCAAAATAAAATTTTTCATTTTTACATTCCAGTTGATTCACAGGCAAATGTGCAAGCAAATTAAATTCAACGGATTAATTCTTTAAAAGATACAGTAAGTGAATGAAAATAATACTTCGTAAAAATACGAAATTATGAATTTTTTATATTCGAAATTTCTTTTCAATTTTTTCGGATGAAACGAACCAAAATGAGTAATGCGCAAAATTAACTTTTTCTATGTCTGAGTTCCGAATATTAGGTCCGTCGGTTACCCTATTTTCTTGATCTAAGAAAAGTTGAAAAAACTCTTTTTTCGAAAAATTTTATTTAACATTCTAGATTGAATTCAAAGGCAAAATGTCAAGCAAAATTATATTCACGGATTAAATACTTTAAAAGATACGAACAGTGAATGAAAATATACTTCGTAAAAATACGAAATTTATGAAATTTTTTATACGAAAATTTCTTTTTAAATTTTTCGAAATGAAATCGATATCAAAAATGAGAATGCAGCAAAATTAACTTTTTCTCATGTCTGGGTTCCGAGATATAGGCGTCCGTCGTCCTCTATTTCTTGATCTAAATAGTTGAAAAACTTTTTTCGAAAAATTTTATTTTACATTCCAGATTGAATTCACAGGCAAAATGTGAAAGAAAATTATATTAACCGGATAAATACTTTAAAAGATACGGTAAAGTGAATGAAATAATACTTCGTAAAATACGAAATTTATGAAATTTTTTTATATCGAAAATTTTTTTTTTCTTTTTTTGGAATGAAATCGATATCAAAAATGAGAATGCGAGGCAAACATTAACTTTTTTCTCATGTTTCGAGTTCGGAGTATAGCGTCCGTCGGTTACTCCTTAAATTAAACAATTTAATGAGATGTGAGCATTTTATCATTTTTTATTCAATCTTCATCATTCTTCTTCGGTTCTAATTTATCCTACAGATACTAGCAGAAAAGTAAAACGAATAGCACGCCTACGTTTTTCTACACAATATCTGTTAACTTTTTGCGCCTTACACGCCTACGCCGTCTTTTGTCAGTCGCATTCGTTTAGTTTGGACTTAGTAGTAATAAGCTTCAGATTTTCATAAATCAAGTCAACTTAAGTTAAGGACCTCGGTGCTATTTGACAGATTTGCACTTTTTTATTTTTTTTTTATCTTGATGGTAAACTTTTTGCCACTTCAAAATTTTCAGATAAAAACTTTTTCGAACAAAAATTTTCACCTTTGAGCTTACTTAGTATAATCAGATTTTTTTCAGATCGATTATTTTTACTTTATAAATCGTCTTTTGAAAAAACAATCAAAAACGCGCGTTTGCTATCGAAGGTGTCTAAATTAAAGTGAAATTTATTTTTTATTAATTAGTAACTGTAAACAACGGTCTCGACCACCATTTAAAAAATTTTTAATTTGTTTTTATACGATTTCTACGTCAAAATCGAAAATTTTGAAAAAAGACGAACAAAAACCGAAATTTTAGCACATCGAAAGAAAAAAAATTTTCATGAGTTTAATAAAATAAATTTTAAATGGTGGATGGGTCGGCTTACCAATTTGGCAAGTTTCGGTGAAATACAAAATTTTTAATTCTGGATTAAAGAGGGCTTCGATGGATTTCTCCCGAGCCGTAGTTTCGTTGCAAAAAATATGATTTAGAGTATAAAAAAGATCGAAGAAACAAAACGAGGACATATTTGAATAAAATAAAAGGTGGTATTCTTAATATTTTCAGCTGGTGATTCCAGAATAAGTTTGAACAAGAAATGAGGAAATTTTTCAAAATATTTCCAAATAGTTTCGACCAAAAATCTCAAAAAATGTCATATGATTTTTCAAAGAGCATATAAAGAATATGAGGTGACCTACTCGAAAAGTTAAAGTGACCATTTTGTAAAGTTTTTCTCGTTTTTTTTCGATTTTCAATTGCTTTATTTTAAAAGACTGGTACAATAAAATAGTTGATCACTTCATGGAAAAAAATGTGTGATTTATTACACTTACTACTAGAACAATCTCTCTCACAACTCAGACAATCTCCTCCACGACACCAGTCCATATATCCCTAACTCGCGCCCATCATCTAACTTGTTTGAGTAAATATATCATCGGAATACACTAACTCGATCGACCACTACGCTCTCTCTGCAACTTGTGAACTCCCCGCGCTACTCGACTCACACACTCGCACGACATCACTCTCATTCGAACCACTACAAACATACATTTAAACAAAATTTGAAACAAATAATTAAAAAAAAAAATTACTAAATTTAAGTTACAAAAGTTACCTAGATTGTAAAACATAACTTTGATGGTATATTGAAGAAAATATATATACCAAGTAAAAAGTTTTTCATCAAGCGCCCATATCCGGATCTGTCAAATAATACATAGCACCGAGTCCCTTAACCCTAGTCACCCTTGTCAGCGTTATTTCTCCAAGCTATAAAAGATAACGGCAAATGGTGTTTGCGGTTGTTTACCTGTAAAAGTGTCAGATTTATTTAATCACAAACTCATCAATTTGATTGAAGACCATTAAAATATTTTAGTTTCAGAACAGTTATACCGTATATTCACGCGTATTACGTGTGTTAATGATTGTATTTTGCACGTGTAAATTATTCGAAAATGATCATTTTATCACATAGTGAGTTTTGAAGATATGAGAAGTATCTTAATCTTTTATGAACCACAAAATACGTACTTTCCCGACTGAGTATGGGGATGTTGATAACGTTTGAGCCTCACAACGGCTACCCCCTTAAATATTTCCAAAATAAATCCAAACAACATTTTTGAATAACAAAGTTCTATTAAAAATTATTGTGTTATTCTCAGCCATTTTAACCTTTTAAAATCAAGTTCACGCCATGGCGCGCCAGTCCCATCAATAAAATATTAAATTAAGATCGGTAGCCTTTTTGATAGTAAACTTCTTATTTTCAATCATCATTCATTTTGATCAGTTTTAATTATTTAACCCGGACAGTTTGAACAGACAAAAGGAAAAATTTGAAAAAATATATTTTTAATAGAAATTTCCGTGCCATTTTTGAGATGGAAGGGTTGCTATATCTGCGATGGCTTATCTCATTCCCGTCAAGTTTTATAAAGACTTTTAAATTCGAGGAGGCTTCGAGGTACAACTATCAAATTAATTTTTTCCAAATGAAAATTGATTTTGATATTTGATTTTTTAATGGAAACCGTATTTTTTTATTATTCTTTTTTCATTAGTTAATCAATTATCCAATTAGTTGACCTTGCGAGCTTGGATCCACACAGAAGATTCAAAAAGACGGACACTTCAGAGAAACGATATAGCAATGGCTATTACAAAATTTGATCAGGTAATTTTGATTAGTCCAGATATCAAGCTTATCATTAAACCTCCTCACACCCTTTGCCTATATATATATAGGCAAAAACATTTTCAGGGGTCGAAACGGCGCAGAAATAACATCATCACAGACCTAAAATTAAAATATGTCTTAGAATTTGGAATTTTATATTCAAAAGTAGTGTTTAAAATTTCATGCGATATTCATTCAAAAGATATTTTTCCTACTTTTTTTTAGGATTTCTGCCAAAATTTCTTAAAAAAATTTTGTGCAAAAACGATACATGATATCAAAATTCTGAGTAAGCCAGTTTTTTGGAAAGTATTTGGGGATTTTTTTGACATAGGTTTATTTGTTCTGCAGTTTCAATCCGAAGTTTTATTTCTTCAGGAGTGATTTTTATGAAACCCAAAATATAAAAAAAAAAATATTTTTCCAAAAAAATATTTTCCAGTAGAATTGAAGGGCAATTAAACTCAAATAAGGCCAATAAAGACAAATCGAGCAAGTGTGGAACATAAGGTGGTACTGATTTTGAGTTACCAGCTGATTAGACATATCTTTCACATTTTGGTGCGTATATTTTGACGCGCGGAGATATGAATAATTGTTTTGTAAGCGATCGAGATATAATATTTCAAATTTGAGACCAGCTATAAATAGCCAAAGTTTCACTTGTAATTTTGTAACTTGTCATTGTCAAAAACGTATTGTTTTCCGAGAAATACAAGGTGAGTGAACCTCTCTTTCTGTCGCAGTTATCGAGTTCAGAGACTTCAAAATTTAAAAATGTTAGGTGTTATTTACTTAATTCTATCCTTGATCTCAATCAATAAAGAATAACTAAATCGATATTTTTTTCTAGTTTTTCCGTAATAAGCGCTCAAAGTCGTGCCTTTATATAGGCTTTTGGGTGTGAGGCGAAGTTCTGGTTTCTGGATGTGAGGAGGTTAAAAAATGTAATGAGAGCGACGGTTTTCTGGGTACGCGGTTTATGGGGAGGGGTTCCTATTCGTTGAGAATAACGATAATTCGCAGAAAATTTCAACTTAAATTTCATGTCAAATTCCGTTTAAGAATTTTGATGATTAATTTTGTATTGTCGTATTTATCGAAACGCGTATCGATTTTAAAAAAACATAATAATCTAAGGTTTATTTTTTGTCTCAAAATCTGAGTTTTTATTGTAAAACTCTGCCAAATTTATCGGAGAACAGGTCGTGCTGGGTGTTTTCAATTTGACATGGGAAAATAGACAACCTGTACAAACCTGTATAAGTATATAAGGCAGTCATGTGTGACGACCCAAATCCATTAAATAAGTCGATATTTAAAAAATTTGAATGTGGTAAATTTTTAAATTGCATTTTGACCTATTTTTTGAATTATTAATTTATAAATCTGTATAATAATTAATTATTTTCATACATTTTTAAAATTCAAGTGTCAATACCTCGCAATAATGCATTTTGAAGAACGATTTACTAAAATTTTGACAATTTGTGACAAGCGTACTAAAACTTATTTTAATATTTAAATTTGATGCAAATAATTCACAGCAAATATAAAATTTAAACTACCAGTTAGGTCGTTTTTTGATGTCAGCAGAATAACAGCTGCGAAAAACAACTCAATTTATTGCTTGGTTTTTGCTATACTGGTTTACTGGTAACCGGAAATCTTATATATAAATACTACTCTATATACCGAATGTGTTTTAGCTTTTGGGGTGTTCCCCGGGGAGATTGAAACGCCCCTTAAATTAACTAACCAAGTCGCGCTCTGATTGGTTAAGCGTGAATCTCCTCGGGGAACACCCCAAAAGCTAAAACACATTGGGTATTATTTTTTTTTGTTATGAATTTACTTTTATAACAATTTTTTAAGATTTTTGAAAACATATTTTATATTAAAGGGGTGGAGGGGGCGACCTTTTCATATATTTTGACTTTTCGCGCAGATTGTGCTAAAACGAAAAATGTGAGAGCTAAGGTAAAAAAAAATTGATGCCCAAACAATTATAAGTTGACCTTCATTAGGAAATTGAATTTTTGGACATAAAATTTAGAGCTAGAGAGCAATTTATTTCAAAACGCAGAAAACTATCTCCTCCCTGGTTTTTAATTGCATAATATTTATAATTAAGATATCAGAATTATTTTTTATTTCTGGTTTTCGAGAAATAACGTAATAACTATCTAAATAGGTCTTTTATTACCGAAAAAATAAAAGGCTATTAGATGCTTTATAATACCGCTAATTAGGGGCATTTGCATTCCTGAATCACTTTCTCACACGGGGCAAATAATGTCATCACATAAGAAGATCAAACAAACCTTCTTTTGTTCCGGAAAATGATTCTTTTGTTTCTCGAAAACAAACAAAATTTTGAGAAAAGTATCTCGCAAAGAAAAAATTATTTTGAGATGAGATAAGAAGTTCTGGTTACGACGAAATGCATCGTCAACAGTTTTTGATTCAGACAATTTTCAAAGACTATAAATTGTGTAACGTAATAAGACCATAATTACGTTTGAATTACTTAATAATTCTCAAAAATTTCTTTAAACATTGAAATTCTAGAAAATTACTAGAGGAGATAGGAATTTTTCGTTATTTTTAAATCATTACAGGTTCTCATATAAATCATAAAATTGTTATTGAGACATTTTTTCTTTTCGGCCCACTTATTTTCAAATTGCGAAAAAAGTACTTTTTTGAAACTATACAGCTTCGAAATTACCACCAATCAATTTGAAATTATTTGTTTAATTTAAGTTGCGTATAAAAACAATTTTGGGGCAATTCTAAAATGATCCAAAATGGTTTCCAAAAATGCCGAAGAGTACCCCCTTAACGCCATTATTTTTCTCATAGCCGCTTTACTCAGAAAAAATATTCAATTTGTAAATTAAGTGTTCCTAACGCTCGTAAAAAGTCGCTCCGACCACCCCCTTAACAGCCATCCATATTTCTCCATTAGACATAACTTATGTCACATAAGGATTGGGTTTTTAACGAATCCCTCTCCATTTGCTTTCCATCACGGTTGTTTAATTTGCAAGATTACAAGATGTATGTTTAAATTGTCTTTGAAAATAGTCTTCAGCATAGTGCGTTTAAATATACGGTCTAGTTGGACTTGTTTGGGTCAAAAGCCTTGCTAGCAGGCATTTGCACCGAAACTCTGGCAATTCAAATTTTCCTATGCATGCTCGCAGGACTTTTTGACCAAAACCCGTCCTACTCTTGTCGTCCTTTTTAACGGACTATGCTGTACTGTCTAATGTGTCTATAAAGACTGGTATATAGACAAAACGGCAACAATTCTTAGATTTTTGGGAAGTACGTAATATATTTGAACGACACCCTTAAAAGTGTATGAAAGTAAATGTTCCAAAGATTATTTTCGTGGTGAAAAAAAACATAATATTGTAGCGTAAATTGATATTTGAATTACAAAAAAATCAATTCATAAAATGTCAACCTTGGACAAAACGTCTAAAATTAGCTTGTCACATTTAACAGTGATAGGCGATATCGAGAAATGATTTTTCTGGTTTCAATATTTGCTGGCCCAAATAATACAATATGTACCGCATAATATTTTTGGTCTCTGTGTTTCAAAACACAACGTCGCAAGTGGAGTGAAGCGAGTAGTTTACCAAAACTAAATTTATTGATAAAATGAGAAATTTACTGGCCCTTTTATTTCAAATTGTCAATTTTCTCGACAATATTTGCTCGCCATTGAACTAAAGTTCTTATTTATATAAAAAAAATAAAGAATTATTAATAGTGAAAAATAAGGCCGTGAACTGCAAACAAATTGAGGAGCCAAATCTTTACAACGGCCAATTTCTCTCAACGGCTAATATTTTTAGTTAATGACGATACCTCCTAAAAGGCGTTAAAAGTGTACTTGGGTTTTTATCGTCGCAATTAATTTTTTTATTAAAAGTCACAATGTTATATAAAAACGTTTTTTTAGTTCGATTTTTTGATTGATATTGTACCAAGAGAAGAAATTCAAAAGCAAAATTCTGCACAACAGGACGTTACAGTACCACAAACACAAATTGTAAATAATATGAATGGAAAGTCAATCACTTTGCAACAACCTCAACCAACGGCGAATGATGGGGTGAGTTCAGATTTTAGTTTTAGACATCATAAAAAATTTGAGAGAATTCCATGTGTAAGGGGGGTGGCGGTGGCTAAAAAGACGATTTTCCCAATAATGCTTTGATGGTCTTTTGAAGTCTTCAAGAAAATCAGCTGAAAATTCCAAAAAAAAGTTTTCAGCTTCGGGTTTTAAATGATGAAAATCGAACTTATGGATATGTGCATTTTTATCCTAGCTTCTTGAAATTTTCTGAATAAAGTGATAATTGTCTGAAAGTAACGGCAGATGAATTATTTTTTCTGAATTTTATCCAACAGCTCGAGAATTTCACTGTTGATTAACGAAAAACATGGTTTTTCCAAATCAATTTAAATATGCTTTTGTTCGATATCGTATAGTTCTTATGATTTGATCATAATATGTAACTATGCAGTAACGATTTGCTCAAAAAATTAGGAGTCAGAATGAGGGTAGCTTACAACGGCCGATTTTGTACAACGGCCGATTACGGACAATGGCCAAAAAAACGACGGACAACAGCCNTTGGACAACGGCCGATCTAGCTACCCCCAGTAAAAATTGCTAATTTTGATCTTGGTGTTTCATAACTAACGCTGAACGAATTCAAACCGCATAATTTTTCAATTTTTAGACAAAAAAAGTATGACGAAATATGTATTCTCAATTTTTTGAATTAGGCGTTATTGATGTGCACATAATTTGATGAAATAATTTTAATATTCATAATCTTGCCACTTCGAATAAGAGCCCTTATGGTGATCAACTGGGTTCTTTATTAATAAATCGGATTAGACCGAATCTCCAAAATACATATGTATTATATATAATAAGTGTTGTCTCCAGAATTGAACAGTTGGCTGAGATCATCTGAATACTGATCAAACCATACGTTATTCGAGTGAGAAATTCACAGTATTATCCGAAAATAAGATTATTTAACTTTACTTTGGGTAATTCGCAGATTAAGGTTATTCATAAGTTTATGGTCAAGTTTTTCGTCATTTTTATCGTTTAATTATTCAGTTAATTACCTTTTAATATCAATATACGTATAGCTTTTTACCCAGATTTTTGAACGATTTTTGTTATTGATGAAAAATTTATGTAATAGAAAAATCGGAAAAATTTTTCAAGTGCGGAAAATGAGAAAATATCTTGCTCTCTAGCGCTAAAACGCTTTATAACTCTCAAAGAGTGTATAAGACCATTTACAGAAAAGTCATAATCAGGATTCTTTTTGGGGCTTTTTAAAACTCGATACGATCTCATGAGGTTAAGGGGGTGGTGATAGTGATCTTGGGATTTCAGAAGCTTTGTATGGTTAGACAAATGCAGACTGGACATTTTTGAAACATACATTCAGGAAGACTATCTTTGATCTCGCGATTCCATTAGAAGTTTAATACACTCCCACCACATCTGGTTAAACACGAGTCCCTCAAGATTTTTTCAAAGAACAAGGATCCTAGATTATATCGGAAAGTTTGGATTTGGTGAGAATCCGGAAAATGGTCTGAATTTTAGTACATTGGTAAATCGTTCTGTTTTTTTCGATTTCTGCCTCAGGGGGTCGCATCTGGTTTGAATGTGCCGAAAAAGGGTGTTTTTCGACGTTTTGAAGGCTTTTTCTGTGGAAATGCAAGTAACGTAATTTTCAGATGTAACAAGCCCAAGGGGTGGTGAACATCGATCGGCCGGTACTTTTTTGAATTTCGCCTGATTGGCTGTAATTGACAAAAAGTGCGCGAAATCGACAATTTGAATAGAAAGTGAGAATTAGAAAATTCAAATCCATCAAAAGATTTCTTAGGTATACAGCTTGCTGCGAAACGATATTAGCAACTATGGTCTGATTTTTGAACACAGCGGATTCTAGAAAAAAAAAATAAAGTTTTTCATCAAAATTATTTTTTGATCTCTAGCACCGTTTCTGTTGAAATCAGACCAAGTTGCTAATATCGTTTCCAGCAACGTACCCATGGAATCTTTTGGTGGCATTTGAATTTCTAATCTTCACTTCATTATTCAAAATTGTCGATTTCGCGCACTTTTTGTCAATTTACAAGCCAACCAGCGGAAATTCAAAAAGTACGACCGATTCTATTTTCACCACCCTTGATCTTGTTACATTCTGAAAATGACGCTTCTTGCATTTCCACAAAAACCTTTTATCAAAACGTCGAAAAAACACCCCTTTTCGGCACATTCAACCTGAGGCAAAAATGGAAAAAACAGAACCGATTCACTAAATTCAGACAATTTTCCGGATTCTCACAAAATCTCAAAACTTTCCGATGTAAGCTCTAGGATCCTTGTTTTTTTTTAAAAAAAGCTGGGGACTCGTGTTAACCGCGGTTAACCGATGGTTGGTTGGGTTGCTGGTACAAACTGTCTAATGTAATCGCGAGATGAAAGATAGATCATACTAATGTATGTTTCAAAAAAATCCAGTCTGCATTTGTCTAACCATACGAAGCCTAAATCACAAAAACACTATCCCACCCCTTAAAGATATTTTTAAAACTGTACAATTATCGAAAAGTTATTTTTCCTTATTGTTTGTAGAAACTATCGTACATCTTTCCGTGCCCAAAATGGCCAAAACGACACGTTTCGGCATTTTGACGCTATTTCAGGAAAAATTCACAAAAAAAACGTTTATGGGAACGATACAAAATTTTCTTATACAGGCATGAGAAAATATTTTTGTAAGGATTTTTTACTCCCGGTTAACTTTCTTTACCGTTTGTTCAACATGCGATCTTAAAAATTTGAATACAAAAATGTTTTTTAGATTACAAACAAACACTCTAAAATCATATTATTTTCATGTAGGAAATAGTTATTATCATGAGTTCCACCATTAAAATCGACCTATAGAAATACTGGATCGATTGTTCTGAAACTTATTTAGCGTTAAAAATGTACAAAATTTAAAAAAAATCCCAAAAAATTTTGTTCGCCACGTAATCAAAATATAGCGATTTTTCGTATTTTCAGTATTCAATAAATTTAGAACAAAGACTTTAATCGAATGATATTTTCAGAAAAAAAGACATTAAAATAAATCTGTGGACATTTTCGGTCTGAGTCTCGATTAACGTCCCTAAACCATTGAGAGTATGTCTTTAAATTCAATTTTAGGTTCAATATTACGTTTCATTATCTGCTTCTGACATGAACGGAGGTCAAGGTCAACAGATCGTCATCCAACATCCAGATGGCTGAAAATTTCTTCAAAATACACCTGAAAAATAATTTCTGGAAATTGTTCGCTTACATTTTCCATCTTTCCTGAATAATTTTTTTTTTACTTTCATACTTGGGGATATCCATCCCTTATTTTCTACTCAATAACTCCAAATGTATTTTTTGCTCTGCCCACGCAAAAATCAGGGTGTCGAGTCAAAATTTTCGCTATGTTAAAAGGGTTCCCCACCTGTAACTGCCAAACCTTTTCAAAATAAGAACTGGTATCATCGAATTTATTATATGACATTTTTATATGATATTTTAAGATTTCGATATGCAATTTTTAGTTTACTTGATTTATGAAATAAATAAGACACCAAAATTTTCAAATTTCCTGAACAAAGTTTTCTCATATTTTTTCTGCACTTTTTTTTCTTTACAGAAATTTTCATCATTTTTCACGAATCATGAAATTTTGGGAATATTTGAATGAATTTTTGATGTTAATCTATAATTTTCGATTATTTTTGTAAAATTATAATTGGTGGATATTTTTAATGTAAGCTGCAGTTATGACCAAGATTTCATAAAGTTAAACCGGTCTTAAACGCACCAAAAAGGGTACTGGGACTTCTGGTCACTCATATACCGTATATGATATACCGTATATCATATACGTCACGGAGTTAAAATGCTTTGAAATTTGAAATATCCCGACTTATCGCATATGTGCTATAGCAAAATTAAATTGAAAATATTATATCAAAACTTTTTTTTTCGCCCACAATTATAGACAGTGCACTATGAAAAATGTACAGTCTATTAAAAGAAAGAAATCGTTTTTAGTTTGATATCGACAGTAGAGTGTCCGGGGTCTGAGGCATTTTGAAAATTGGGGACAACCATAAAAATCGATATGTAGCAATTGTCGTAATTTCAGTTTAAAAAAACAATATTCTTCCTTATTGGTCGAAAAAAAAAGTTGCTTGAAAGTAACTTTTGATCACGAAAATGAAACTGCTGAGGTTCAATAACTGTAGGAAACATTTTTCCGAAATCTAAAAATAAGCAAAAGTTGAGTTTTGGAGTGGGTTGAATAAGAGGATAATGGAATGTTTTTTTAGAAAATCAAATTTTTCTTAAAACATTTAAAAGATCATAACACATATTTGTATGTGTGACCCAAAGTGTCTAGTCACTAAGGGAGTTTATTTAATAGGTGCGACAGATTTCACTTTTCACCACAGACGAACCGTATGAGATATTACAAAACGGTTTTTTGCATTCAACTGGAAACTGAAAAAGCTCGAGCCAAAATTATTGTTTTAATTTTCGAAAATGTTTTCAAAATTCGAGATTTTCAAATGACCGGAAATGACCCAATGTGGGTATCATACGAAACTAGGAGAAATTCTAAGACTAATAGCTGGAAAATAAAATTCCAAAAATAAAGTTTTCTTAAGATTATTCATAATGACAAAATGGTAAAAAGTAAAATCTGTCGCGTCTAAAAAAACTACCTAAGATGAAAAAAAATTGAATTGGTGGAAAAATGTTTATGAATAGGGACCATATTTCAGGACAGTTTTTCAATTTTCTCAATAAATCAGCTCTTGGGTATATCGACCTATGGAAAAAATTCCGAAAAATCATTTTAAGAAAAAATTGTCAAGATAATTTTTTTCTTCTTATTAACTCCTCTATCGACCTAATAGGTCATTTAAGTCCTTGGCCACTCTTATCAACATATGAAAATGCTAAAAAAATAATTATTTTAGAATGAATAATTTTGAGGTCGGAGATATTCTCGGTAAAGGAGCTTTTTCTACTGTCAACACTTGTCAACATAGAGAAAACAATGATAATTTTGCAGTTAAAATTATAGACACCTCAGAGGTCAGATTACATTTTAATGTTTTAAAGGAGGAAAAGTTTGAGTTGGAAGAAAAAAAGAAACAAAAAGTATTTTAGGCTATAAAAAAAGGACGTGCAAGAGGTCAAGCACGAACAATTGGAAGGGAAATAGAATTTGGAAGAGATTTAAATCATATTAATATTATAAAATTACATCATGAATTTGCGAACGGGACATAGTAAGTGATATTTATAGGTGTTTAAAAAAATGATAAATTACTAGTACTATCGTGTTATTCTTAGAGAACTGCGTATACAGTCTTTTTTTCGCGGGAAAATTGAACGATGGTTGGAGAGACTTCATTGAGATATATTATAAATACTCCTCGTTCTTCCTCAAATTTTCCCACGAAGAAAAAGACATACAGTATGTCTTTTTTTCGCGGGGAAATTTGAGGAAGAAGTATGTCACATACAGTATGTGACATACTGTATATTGAAAAAACGACATAAATTCAGTCTCTATTTGGACAAAATGACACCCTTAATAATGTACGAATGAAAATTTTGATTCTATTATTCTCAATAATTTATTGCCTAAAAATGAATTTCAAAAACATATCAATTAATTTAAATTTCAAATAAAGTTCTGAAGTTTTTCGATTTTTTAGAGCATTATTGCTAACAAAATTGTTATATGGGCGAAACGACACGTTTTCACATGGACAAAACGACAAGAATAAGCTTGTCTTCTTAGACATACATGACAGTAGCTTTTAATTCGACTTTTTATTATATTGCGTTTTTTAATATTAATAAATTATAAATCTAAGATCTATCAAAAATAATTTTTTTTAAATTAATTTAATTTTCTAATATTTTCAAACTTTGCGTACATTCTCGCCTTTAAATTTGAAAACATATATTAATTTTCGAACGCGTGAAATTAAAATTAGACAAAAGTAATGATTAGATGTTTGTCTATTAGATGGACTACGTAAAATAATTAATAATTTCGAGTAAATCGCACTTAAAATTAGACATTTTAACTACAATTAAAAACATGTATTTATATGAGTTACAGAAATTTAAGGATTTCATTCGATCTATTTAATTATTTTTTTCATTAATACAATATTTTCCTTGAAAAAAACGTGCAGAGAATTTGTCTAGAGCGGAAAATAGATAGTAAAGAAGGTCCCGAAGAACACATTTATGACCGATGAAAGTTTTCGTTAAAAAGAGGGGTACTTGAACGCCGATTTTCAACTTGAATCTCTATCTTCTTGGTGGATTGTGGTTGAACTTTGAAGCTCACTAGAGCCCCACCTGGATTAACGACCGCGAGACCCTCGCCATTTTTTGGCCAAATTAGCCCTGGGTAAAATTTTCTGAGATTTTAATTTCGCGTGGGGAGAATCGAACACTCCCCAGCAATGATCAATTTCCCCCATTACTAGGGTTAGGCCACTGGGATTCGAATCTCCCCAAAGTTGTCCAATTTTTTGTTACAGGGTAATTCGACCCCAATTAAGACGAAAATTACCGTTAAAATTTCCAAAAATTAAGACGGACGCAGTCACCGTGGTTGTAGGATAAACCAACCGAATTTCATACTGGCGTGTTTTTTTTCAGCAAAAACGGTTTTTCTGCACCGGATTTTTCTCAGGATAGATGACCCGATTTCGAAAATTTCAAAATATCTGTGATAGGAAAGGTTTCGATACGCGACGTCACGAAGCGTTTTTTGGCGAATCTGATATACCGAGTATACCGGAAAAACCGGTGAATCTTAAATTGTCGGTTTCCAGTTCTTTGGATATATGATGGACGATGTTTTTTACAATCTGCTTAGGATTTTTTTGGAAAAATTTTTTGGGTCAAAATTTTGTAATTATAGAGCTGCCCAAAAGGTCACAAGTTGAAATATGACCCGCATGGGATCATACCTACATTGCATACGAAAGAAAATCCCATGAAGGATTCCAAAAAATATATAAAAATAAAAAATATTGTAGTGTAATATGACCTCCAATATCTACAAAACAAGTTTAAGTATTTTTCAACAATGGGAAAACAAACATTTTTGCTCTAAAATTGTTTTATTGCAGGTGTTTTAAACAATTTTAAAATAAATTGAAAAAAAAGTCCAGAAAAATTTTCCGAAAAATAATTTCAAAAATGTTTTATAGAAAATTGCGTTTACAAAACTTCTAAAGGCCGTACAAAACATTTTTGATTTTTCTAGTCTGATTTTAGAGATTTTAAATTTAGTTTTTTGTTGAAAAATGAGCCCAAAATCGCGTCGCATAAAGGAGGAAAGTATATTTAATTAATGACAAGAGCCCCTAATCGGGCTCGTGGCACGAGAAGGAGATTTATCTTTTAAATTTGTGAAAGTGTGGCCCCAAATAGCCGAAGCCAGATAAAGGGAGATTTAATGTTTTATTTTAATTTTGTTGAAAAACTGAGCCCAGAATTCGGGGAGTTTTAATGTTTTAATTAAGGGGTGGATGGGGCGGCCGACCTTTTATAGCCGTTCTTCTGGGTATTACATTAATTTGCAAAATTTTAAATTTTTTTGCTGAATAAAGTGACTATGGAGAAATAATGACTTTACGTAAAATTCGTATCTTCCTCTAGAAATTTTCTCAAAATTGTTGAAAATTTTTCTAGTTGAAAAACTATTGTCGGTTCTAGCTCGAAAACTAAAGAGGATATGAGTTAAACAAAAAATAAATGAAATCAGAATATAGCCTTAGGATATAAGTGAACTATATATTATAACAAAAAAAATTTGAGCTCACCTGTGAATATTTTCTAGCGTCCTCACGTTGATGTTATACTGTGGAGACTCAGTGCGAAATTGCAAATCTGGAGGGAAAAAAGTTTTCGAAAGTGCCATTGCGTTTTATGATCCTGAAATACAATTCTAAATTTTTTCGCGACCGATTTCGGGCTCTATTCTTCAACAAATTTTAAATATAAATATTCCTTTTCTCGGCCTTTTCGCCGATTTTGGGCTCATTTTTTCAAAAAATTAAAAGATAAAATCTCGCACTCATCGGCTTTTGCCAATTAGGGCTCATTTGTCTCTCATTTAAATTCAAATATAATTTCCCCCTTTTATCGGCGAGTTTTAGGCTCATTTTTTCACAAAACTAAATTTAAACATAAAAATCAAGCTAGAGAAAAAAATCAAAAATGTTATTTGTTTGGACGTTTTCATCGCAAATTCATAAAGATCATTATTTTTGTAGAATTCTATGAAATAACATTGTTCATAAAATAATCGAAATTTTTTTAACATGTTTAAAACGCTCACAAAAAATTTTTCGCAATTTTTTTTCCCTCGTTGAAAAATACCTTATGCAAACTAGTTTTGTTGATATTGGCGAGTCATCATTATCATTTTACAATATTTTTATTTTAATATATTTGAATCTCATGGGATTTCTTTCATATGCAACGTAGTATGACCCCATGCCGGTGCATATTTAAATATGACCTCTCTAGGTCATTACAAATTGACTCCCAAAAAATTTTCCTCAATATAATCTCTACAGCCAGAATTGGTAAAAAAATCTTTAGTCATATCACTATCGCTAAGACTTGGTAAAACCGTACAACTCTAAGATTTCAACCGTTTTTCCGTTATACCTTATATCGATATTCCGATTCGCCAAAAACGCTTCGTGCCGTCCGCGTATTGAAACCTTCTATTCACAATCTTTTGAAATTATTTCGATAATCGGTCATCCATCTCTTTGAGAAAAGAAACTCCTGCCAAAAAAATCCGTTTCGCTTGACAAACAACGAAACACACGCCACTGGTATCATATTCAACTCCAAAAACTCTAGAATGCTTTGAAATACTGATAACAACACTACTTATATATAATGGGAATACTTGTCATTGCTGCAGGCGAGTGATTTTTCTCCCCCGCGACTAATTATAAATCTCACGTAAAATTTTACCGGTAGTAATTTGGCAAAATAATGGCGAGGGTCTCGGTCGTTTACTCCAGGTGGCTTAGGTGAAGCTTCCAAAGTTCAACCACAATTCCACCAAAGAATTAGAGTTCTTCTTGAAGATCGGGTTCAAGTTACCCCTGTTTTTAACGAAACCTTCATTCGGTCAATTAAATGTGTTCTTCGGACTTCCTTACTATCTATTTCCGCTCTCGACAAATTCTTGCACGTTTTTTTCTAAGAAATATTTATTACATGAAAAAAATTACATTAAGAATAGACTCGAATAAAATCCTTAATATTCTCTAACTTCATATACAAATACATGTTTAATGTATGTAAATGTCCTAATTTAAGTGCGATTTACTCGAAATTATTAATTATTTTACGAGTCCGTAATAGACAAACATCTAATCATTACTTTGTTCTAATTTTAATTCTCACCGTTCGAAATTAATATATTTTTCAAATTAAGGCGAGAATTACGCAATGTTTGTAAAATATATGAAAATTAATATTAATTAAACAAAATTATCTTTGTATAGATCTTGATTTATAATTATTATATTAAAAAATCGCAAATATTAATAAAAGTCGAATTAAAAGCTATGGTCATGTATGTCTAGAAGAACAAGCTTACTCTTGTCGTTTATGTCATGTGAAAGCGTGTCGTTTTCGCGCCATATTAACATTTTGTATCAGATAATCGTCTCTAAAAACTCGAAAAACATCAGCAAATTTCATTGAAACTTTAAAATTAATATATGTTTTGAGCAATTCATTTTTAGGCAATAATATATTGAGGAATAATAAATCAAAATTTTTCATCGAACATTTATTAAGGCGAGCATTGTGTCCAAATAGAAGGATTGAATTATGTCTATCTTTTATTCAATATACTATGTTCATCATACTGTATGTGACTACTGCTTCCTCAAATTTCCCGCGGAAAAAAAGACCATACTGTATGTCTTTTTCTTCGTGGGATAATTTGATTGAAGAACTGAGGTATATATTAATAGATATCTCAATGAAGTCTTCTCCAACCATTCGTGTCATATTTTCCGCGAAAAAAAAAGCTGTAATACGCATTCTCTAGAATAACACGATAGTACTAGTAATTTATCATTTTTTATAAACACTATAGAATATCACTTACTATGTCACCGGTTCGCAAATTCTGATGTAATTTTATAATATAAATGATTTAATCTCTTCCAAATTCTATTTCCCTTCCAATTGTCGTGCTTGACCTCTTGCACGTCCTTTTTTTATAGCTAAAAATACTTTTGTTTCTTTTTTCTTCCAACTCAAACTTTTCGTCCTTTAAAACATTAAAATAATGTATATCTGACCTCTAGGTGTCTATAATTTTACCGCAAAAATTTATGCATTGGTTTTTTCTCTATGTTGACAAGTGTTACAGTCAGAAAAGCTCCTTTTACCGGAATATCTCCGACCTCAAAATTATGTCATTCTAAAATAATTATTTTTCTTAGGCATTTCATAGTTGATAAGAGTGGCCAAGCGGACTTAATATGACCTATTAGGTCGATAAGGAGTTAATAGAAGACAAAATTATCTTGACAATTTTTCTTAAATGATTAAAAACTTTTTTCGTATTTTTTCCCGAGGTCGATATACCCTAGAGCTGGATTCTTATTGAGAAAATTGAAAAACTGTTCTTAAATATGTATCCCTCCCTTATTCATAAACATTTTTCCACAATTCAAATTTTTTCATCTTAGGTAGTTTTTTTTAGACCGCTACAGTTTTACTTTACCACTTTGTCATTATGAATTAATCTTAAGAAAAATCTTATTTTTTGAAATTTCTATTTTCATCCATTAGTCTTAGAATTTCTTCTAGTTTCGGTTATCGTACCCAGTATTTTGGGTCATTATTGAAAATCCGATTTTTGAAAAAATTTTCGAAATATTTAAAAAAGAAGAATTTGGCTCGAGCTTTTCAGTCTCCAGTTGAATGCAAAAAACCTTTTGTTAATATCTCATCCAGGTTCGTCTGTTGGTAAAAGTATAATCTGTCGCACCTATAAAATAAACTACCTAGTGACTAGACACTTTGGGTCACACATACAAATATGTGTTCATATCTTTTAAATATATTAAGATTGATTTCTTACTAAAAAAACATCCCTATCCCTCCTATTCAACCCACTTCGCAAAACTCAACTTTTGCTTATTTAGATTTCGAAATGTTCTCTACAGTTATTGAACCTCCAGCAGGTTCATTTTTCGTGATCAAAGTTACTTTCAGCAACTTTTTTTTCGACCAATACAGGAAGAATATTGTTTTTAAAACTGAAATTAGACAATTGCTACATATCGAATTTTTATGGTTGTCCCCAATTTCAGAAATGCCTCAGACCCGGACACCTTACTGTCGATATCAAACTAAAAACGATTTCTTTCTTTTAATAGACTGTAACATTTTTCATAGTGCACTGTCGTATTATTGTGGCCGAAAAACAAAAGTTTTGACTATATATTTTCAATTTAATTTTGCTATAGCACTATATCAGATACATCGGTGATTTGCAAAATTTCCAAAGGCATTTTAATCTCCGTGACGTATATTAATTATAGCGTACTATCATATACGCGTTGATGAGCTGACCAGAAGTCCCAGTACCCTGTTTGGTGCGTTTAAGACCGGTTTAACTTTATGAAATTCTGGTCATAACTGCAGCTTGACTTTAAAAATATCACTAATTTATAATTTACAAAAATTAAATCGAAATTATAGCACATTAACATTCGAAAAAATTCATTCAAATATTTCCCAAAATTTCGTGATGTCGTGAAAAATGAGTAAAATTTTCTGTTAAGAAAAAAATAGTGCAGAAAAAATATGAAGGAAACTTTCGTCAGAAACTTTGAAATTTGAGTGTCTTATTTATTTCATACAATCATAGCTAACACAAAATTGCATATCGAAATCTTAAAATATCGATATAAAATGTCATATAATAAATCGATGATACCAGTTCTTATTTTTGAAAAAGTTTTGGCATTACAGGTGGGAAACCCTTTTAACATAGCGAAATTTGACTCGACCCCTGATTTTTGCTCGGCAGAGCAAAAAATACATTTTGGAAGTTATTGGTAGTAAAATAAGATGGATTATCCCCAAGTATGAAATAAACAAAAAATTATTTCCAGGAAGATGGAAAATGTAGCAAACAATTTCTGCAGAAATTATTTTTGTCAGGTAAGTTGTATTTGAAGACAATTTTCAGCCGATCTGTGATCTGGCCGATGACGAGTCTGCTTGACCTTGACCTCCGTTCATGTCAGAAGCAGATATGAAACGTAATACTTTGAACCTAAAATTGAGTTTAAAGACATACTCTCAATGGTTTTTAGACGTTAATCGAGACTCAGACCGAAATAGTCCACAGATTTATTTTAATCGTCTTTTTTTTCTGAAATATCCATTCGATTAAAGTCTGTTGTTTAAATTTAACTTGATATACTAAAATACAAAAAAAATCGCGTATTATTGATTACGTGACGCGAACAAAATTGTTTTGGATTTTTTTAAACCTTAACAGCAAATAAGTTTCAGAAACAATCGATCCGAGTATTTTCTATAGGTCATGATTTTTTAATCGTGAATCATGATATAACTATTG
Source organism: Oikopleura vanhoeffeni (assembly GCA_004367855.1). Taxonomy (NCBI): domain Eukaryota; kingdom Metazoa; phylum Chordata; class Appendicularia; order Copelata; family Oikopleuridae; genus Oikopleura; species Oikopleura vanhoeffeni. The sequence goes on from SCLH01000182.1 coordinate 240,470, forward strand.
TCCTACATGAAAATATCATGATTTTGAGATGTTTTGTTTAATCTAAAAACATTTTTGTATTCAAATTTTAGAGTCGTATGTTGAACAACGTGTAAAGAAAGTTAACCGGAGTAAAAAACCTTACAAAAATATTTCTCATGCCTGTATAAACAATTTGTTGTATTTCCTTGTTCCCCATAAACGTGTTTTAGTGTGAATTGTTCCTGAAAGCGTCAAAATGCCGAAACGTGTCGTTTGCCATTATGTTGGCACGGATAAGATGTACGATATTTCTACAAACAATAGAAAAATAACCTTTTGATAATTGTAACAGTTTTTAAAATATCTTTAAGGGGTGTGATAGTTGCTTTTGATTTAGCTTCGTTGTTAGAAAATGCAGACTGGATTTTTTGAACATTCACATTAGTATGATCATCTTTTATCTCGCGATTACATTAGACAGTTAGTACCACACCCAACCAACCATCCGGTTAACCCGGTTAACACGAGTCCTTCCCCAGGCTTTTTTAAAAAAACAAGGATCCTAAGCTTACATCGAAATTTTGAGATTTTGTGAGAATCCGGAAAATTGTTCTGAATTTAGTTAACGGTTCTGTTTTTTCCATTTTTGCCTCAGGTTGAATGTGCCACAAAGGGGTGTTTTTCGACGTTTGATAAGAAGCTTTCTTCTGTGGAAATGCAAGAAGGGTCATTTCAGAATGCTAACAAGCATTCATAGGGTGGTGAAACATAAGAATCCGTCGTACTTTTGAACTTCCGCCTGTTGGCTGTATATATCTACAAAAAAAGTGCTGCGAATATCGACAATTTTGAATATGGATAAGAGAATTAGAAATTTCAAAATCGTCACCAAAAAGATTCCATGGGCGTACGTTGCTGGAACATATGTTAGCAACCTTTATGGGTCTAGTTTCTAACAGAAACCGGTGCTAGAATTCAAAAAATAATTTGTGAAAAAACTTTATTTTTCTTTTCTAGATCCGCTGTGTTAAAATCAGACCATAGTTGCTAATTCGTTTCGCCAGCAAGCGTGTATCGCAGAGAGATCTTCTGTGAGGTGATTTGAATTGTTCGTAGGATTGCTGCGACTCATGATTCGAAATGATTTCATGTTCGCGGCGGACTTTTTTCAGAGGTGTACTATGACCAATCACTGGCGGAGTGAATTCAACAAAAGTACGGCCGATGTCGATGTTCACCAGCCCCTTGGCCTTGACAGTGTGCCGGAAATTACTTACTTGCATTGTCCACAGAAAAGAGTGCTGGTCATAATGTCAAAAAGAGCACCCTTTTTCGGGCGTGTGGTTGACATTCAAGATCCAGTATTGCGACCGCCTGAGCAGATAGATCGAAGAGAGACAGAACAGGATGAGCGCAATGTTACTAAGAGTTCCAGACCATTTCCGGATTCTCACCAAATCTTCAATAACTTTCCGATATAGCTCGTAGGATCCTTGTTTCTTTGAACAAAGGTCTGATGGGACTGCGTGTTTAACCAATATGGTGGAACGTTGTTACTAAACTGTCTAATTGGAATCGCGAATCAAGAGACGGATTGTTCCTAATTGTATGTTTCAAAGATGGTCAGTTCTGCATTTGTGCTTAACCTTACAAAGCTTCTGAAATCCCCAAGAGTCACTATATCACCACCTCCTTAACCTCCATGAGATCTTACGATGTTTTAAAAAGGCCCAAAAAGAATCCTGATGTATTACTTCTGTAAATGGTCTGTATACAACTTTTGAGAGTTATAAACTTTTAGCGCTAGAGAGCAAGGATATTTTCCTCATTTTCCGCACTTGGAAAAATTTTCCATTTTTCTATACATAAATTTTTCATCAATAAACAAAAATCGTGTCAGAAAAGCGTGGGTAAAAAGCTATACGTATATTGTATATTAAACAGGTAATTAACTATGATAATTAATTAACGATAAAAATGACGAACAAAGCTTGACCTATAACTTATGAATTAACCTCTTAATGCTGCCGACGATGTACCCAAATCGAGTAAGTTAAATAATCTTATTTTCGGATAATACTGTGGATTTCTCACTCGAAAACGTATGGTTTGATCAGTATCAGAGGATCTCAAGGCCAACTGTTTGCATTCTGGATGACGAACACCTTAGTGGTATATATAATACATATGTATTTTGGAGATTCGGTCTAATCGATTTATTAATAAAGAACCAAGTTCGAATCACCCATAAGGGCTCTTATTTCGAAGTGGAAGATTATGAATATAAAATTATTTCAGTCCAAATTATGTGCACATCACATTAAGCCTAATTCAAATAATTTGAGAATACTATTTCGTCATATTCGTTTTTTGCAAAAATGAAAAAATTATCGCTTTGAATTCGTTTCAGCGTAGTTATGAAGACACAGATCAAAATTAGCATTTTACTGGGGTATCTAGATCGCCCGTTGTCCAATTTTTTAGGGCTGTTGTCCGTCGTTTTTTGCCATTGTCCGTACGCCGCTGTACAAAATATCGGCCGTTAAAGCTACCTCATTCTGACTCTAATTTTTGAGCAAATCGTTACTCATAAGTTACATATTATGATCAAATCAAAGAACTATGCGATCATCAACAAAAGCATATTTAAATTGATTTGAAAAACCATGTTTTCGCTTAATTCAACAGGAAATTCTCTGAGCTGTTGGATTAAAATTCTAGAAAAAAATAATTCTCTGCCTACTTTCAGACAATATCACTTATTCAGAAAATTTCAAGAGCTAGGAATAAAAATGCACATTACCATAAGTCGATTTTTCATCATCTTAAACCCGAGCTGAAAACTTTTTGAATTTTCAGCTGATTTCTTGAAGATCTCAAACGGAACCATCAAAGCATTATGAAAATTCGTCTTTTTAGCCACCGGCCACCCCCCTTACACATGGGAATTCTCTCAAATTTTTATAGATGTGTCTAAACTAAAATCTGAACTCCACCCCATCATTCCGCCTTGGTGAGGTTTTGCAAAGTGATGTATCATCATATATACAATTGCTGGTTGTTCTTGTACTGTACTCCTGTCGTGCAGAAATTTGCTTTGTTGATTTGCTTCTCGTTGCGGGGTACGATATCATCAAAAGATTTGAAACTAAAAAAAACGTTTTATATAACATTGTGACTTTTGAATAAAAAAGTTTAATTGCGACGATAAAAACCCAAGTTACACTTTTTAACGCCTTTTAGAGGTATTCGTCGCGTTATTAACTAAGAAGAAGGTGATAGGCCTGTGAAGAGAATCTGGCCGTTGTGAAAGATTGGCTCCTCAATTGTTTGCATGTTCACGCTTATTCTTTCACTATTTAATTAATTCTTTATTTTTTCTTAATAAATAAGAACTTGTTCAGCACGAGCAAATATTGTCGAAACATGGACAATTTGAAAATAAAAGGGCCAGTAACTTCTCATGTTTGATCAATTAAATTTAGTTTTGTAAACTACTCGCTTCACCCACTGCGGACTGTGTGTTTGAAACACAGAGACCAGTATGGTGGGGGGGGGGGGTTGGTGGTTGAATATTATGCGCGTGGTGAGGGTAGTTATTTGTGCAATATTGCCGCATAAGACGCAGAAAATCATTTTCTCGATTCGCCTATCACTGGTTAAATGTACAAGCAATTTTAGATTTGCCAAGGTTGACATTTTTGAATGTTTTTTTATTCAATATCCCCAATTACGCTACATATTAGTTTTTCAGCACGAAAATAATCTTTGGAACATTTCACTCTCATACACTTTTGTAAGGTGTCGTTCCAAATATTATTACGTACTCCCAAAAATCTAAAATTGTTGCCCGTTCTTTCTATATACCTCTTCTATAGACGGACATTGAGACACGTACAGCAACCAAGTCCTTAAAAGGCACAAGAGTTAGACGGGTTTTGGTCAAAATCCTGCGGCAAGCATAGAAAAATTTGATGCCAAGTTTCGGTTGCACAAGCCTGCTAGCAAGGCTTTGACCCAACAAGTCCAACATAGACCGTATATTTAACGCCACTCTGAGGCTATTTTCAAAAGACAGATTTAAACATACATCTTTATCTTGCAATATTAAACAACCTGATGGAAGCAAATGGAGAGGATCCGTTAAAAACCCCAATCCTTATGGTGACATATAGTATGTCTAATGGAGAAATCATGCTGTAATGGGGTGGTCGGAGCGCTTTTACAGCGTTAAGGAACACCTTAATTACAAATGAATATTTTCTGAGTAAAGGCCTTAGGAGAAAAATAATGGCGGTAAGGGTACTCTTCGCATTTTTGAAACATCGTGGAATCATTTTATGAATTGCCCCAAATTGTTTTTATACGCAACTTAATAAACAAATAATTTCAAATCGATGTTGGTCGTAATTTCGAAAAGCTGTATAGCTTTCAAGAAGTACTTTTTTTCGCAAAGTTTGAAAATAAGTGGCCCGAAAAGAAAAAATGTCTCAATAGAATCAATTTTCATGATTTATATGAAACCTGTAATTGATTTAAAATAACGGATAAACAATTCCTATCTTCCTCTGAGTCATTTTTCTGAGAATTTCCATAATGTCTTTTAAAGAAATTTTTGTAGATATTATTAGTAATTCAAACGAATAATTTATGGTCTTATTACGCCTTTAACAATTATGTCTTTTGAAATATGTCTGTGAATCAAAACTGTTGACGATGCATTTCGTCGTAAACCAGAACTTCCTCATCTCAAAAATAATTTTCTTTCGAGTGCTTTACTTTTCTTCTCAAAATTTGTGTTTGTTTTCGAGAAACAAAACGAATCATTTTCCGGAACAAAAGAAGTTTGTCTTGAGTCTTCTTATGTGATGAATTATTTGCCCCGTGTCGAGAAATGTTGATTCAGTCAATGCAAATGCCCCTAATTTAGCTGGTTATTATAAAGCATCGAATAGCCTTTTACTTTTTTTCCGGGTAATAAACACAAGACCTATTTTAAGATAGTTAGTGACGTATTTCTCTCGAAAACCAGAAATAATAAAGTAATCTGATATCTTAAGTATTAAATATTATGCAATGAAAACCAGGCGAGGAGATATGTTTTTCTGCGTTTTTGAAATAAAGTTGCTCTTCGTAGCTCTAAATTTTAGTGTCCAAAAATCAATTTTCCTAATGAAGTGTCAATCTCTTATAATATGGTGTTGGGCCATCAATTTTGTTTTACCTAGCTCTCACATTTTTCGTATTAGCACAATCTGCGCGAAAAAGTCAGCATTAATATGATGAATAAAGGTCGCCCCCCTCCACCCCTTTAATATAAAATATGTTTTCAAATCAATCTTAAAAAAATTTATAAATAGTCAAATCATAATACAAAAAAAAATAATCACTCAATGTGTTTTAGCTTTTGGTGTTCCTCCGGATGAGAGTCATTATTCACGGCGCTTTAACCAGTTCGAGTGCATGCGACTTGGTATGTTTAATTAAGGGGCGTTTTCAATCTCCCCGGGAACACCCAAAAGCCTAAAAAGCACATTCGGCTATGATAGCTAGTAGTATTATTATATATAGATTTCCGATTACAGTAAAACCAGTATAGCAAAAACCAAGCAATAATATGATTTGTTTTCGCAGCTGTTATTCTGCTGACGATCAAAAAAACGTACCTAAACTGTAGTTTTAAATTTTATATTTGCTGTGAATTATTTGCATCAATTAAATATGTACAAATAAGTTTTAACTACGCTTTGTCACCAAATGTCAAAATTTTAGTAAATCGTTCTTCAAAATGCATGATGCGAGGGTGATTGGACACGTTAATTTTAAAAAGTGTAGTGAAAAATAAATTACATTAGTGGTACAGATTTATAAATTGAAATAATTCAGGGAAAATATAGTCCAGAAAGTGCAATTTAAAATTTACCACATTCAAGATTTTTTAAATATCGACTTATTTAATGGATTTGGGTCGTCACACAAGACTGCGTCTTATATACTTATAACAGTTTGTACAGGTGTCTATTTTCCCATTCAATTGAAAACACCCAGCACGACCGGTTCTCCGATAATTGGTCAGGTTTTACAAATAAAAACTCAGATTTTGAGACAAAAATAAACCTTGATTATATGTTTTTTCAAAATCGATACGCGTTTCGAATAAATACGACAATACAAAAATTAATCATCAATATCTAACGGAATTTGATCATGAAATTGTAAGTTGAAATTTGCGAATTTGTATCGTTATTCTCAGCGAATAGAACCTCCTCCCATACCGCGTACCCAGAAAACCGTCGCTTCATTACATTTTTTAACCTCCTCACATCCAGAAACCAGACTTCCCTCACACCCAAAAGCCTAATAAAGGCACGACTTTGAGCGCTTTATTACCGGAAAAACTAAAAAAATATCTGATTTAGTTATTCTTTATTGATTGATATCAAGGATAGAATTAAGTATTAAATAACACTACATTTTTAAATTTTGAAGTCTTCTGAAACTCGGATTTAACTGCGACAAGAAAGGAGTTCACTCAACCTTGTAGTTCTCGGAAACAATACGTTTGAACAATGCACAATTACAAATTACAAGTGAAACTTTGCTATTGTATAGCTGGTCTCAAATTGAAATTATTATATCTCGATCGCTTACAAAACAATTTTATTCATATCTCCGCGCGTCAAAATATACGCACCAAAATGTGAAATATGTCTAATCAGCTGTAAACTCAAAATCATGTAGGAGCCTGTATGTCCGCGACTTGCTCGAGTTGTTGTGAGGTTTGATGGGGTTGGGTGTTCGCTTATTGTTGGGGAGATGTGCCCGTTGCGAATGGTCTACTGGAAAATAGTTGTGTTTGAAGAGATGATGTGAGTTGTTGTGTGTGTGTGGATGTGTGTGGGGTGTCGGGATTAAAAATCTACTCCTGAAGAAATAAAACTGCGGATGAAACTGGCAGAAACAAATAAAACTCATATCAAAAAAAAAATCCCAAATACTTTCCAAAAAAACTGGCTTACTCAGAAATTTTGTCATGTATCGTTTTTGCGCACAAAATTTTTTTAAGAATTTGGCAGAAATCCTAAAAAAAAGTTAGAAAAATATTCTTTGAATGAATCCGCATGAAATTGTGAAACATACTGTGTTGAATATAACAATTTCCAATTCTAGACATATCTTTTAATTTTTCAGGTCTGTGTTGATGTTATTTCTTGCGCCGTTTCGACGCCCTGAATAATGTTTGCGTATTATATATATAGCAAAGGGTGTCAGGAGTTTAATGATAAGCTTTGAATACTCTGACTAATCAATTTACCTGATCAAAGAAAAAAGAAATTTTCTTTTTTTATTGTGCCGGTGGTTAATAGCCTTGCTATATGCGTCTCTGAGGTGGGTCGTCTGTTGTGGTAGAGGTGTCTGTGTTATGCGCAAGCTGCGCGGTATAAGGGTCAACTTAAGTGTGGGGTAAGTTGAGTTAAATCTAATGAAAAAAGAAGTAATGAAAAAAAATACGGTTTCCTGATGTGTAAAAAATGCAAATATCAAAGATCAGTGTTTGCATTTGTAAGAAAAATGATATTTGAAGTTGTGACCTCGAATCGCTCGTGCGATATCTTTAAAGTCTTGTAATAGATATAGCGTTACGGGAATGAGATAATGCCATCTCATATTATAGGAGAGCTCCGGTCGTGTCCATGCTCACATATCGGGGAGTGGCACGGTATAGTTTTGTCTATTAAGAATAGATTTGTTTTCATATATTGTCGCGTCTGTGGCAGTAGAGACCTTGTCCGGTGGTTAGAATAATGATGAGTGAAGTCTGGGGATTCAAAGGATGGGAATGATGATTGAGGTTAGAGAGTAAGAGAGCTTACTATCAAAAAGGGCGTACCATCTTAATTTAAGGTATGTATATGAGTGGACTGGCTGCGCCATGGCGTGGAACTTGATTGTTTCTTAATAAAGGTTAAATGATGCTGAGAATAACATGCATAGTGGTTGAATTTTTGAATAGAACATTTGTATTCAAAAGTGTTGTTTTATTTATGAATATTTAAGTGGGTTGCGTTGGACACGTTGTGAGCTCAAGGACGTTCTATTCGTACCTAGTCGCCGGATCTCATGCGTCGTGGAATGATGATCGTATTTTGTGTTGGGTGTCATGAAAGTGAGTTGGAAGGATACTGCTCATATGCTGTCAAGAAGCTCTACTAGGTGTTATTAAATTATGATTCTAGTTGTCGAATAATTAGCACTGTGCGAAGTGTGTAGTGCGATCATTGTAACACACGTAAGTGAGCGGCTGGTGAGTGGGGTGTGTGGGGGGGTATTACGGGGTGTAGAAACTCTGCTGAAACTAAATAGTGTGGTAATGGTCTTCAGATCAAATTGATGAGTTTGTGATGTAGAATAAATCTGACACTTTTTACAGTAATACAACCCGTCAAGGAGAGTGGCACCAGTTGTGCGTTGATCGTTTATACTTTGGAGATAAAACGCTGACAAGTGGGTGGGACTAGGTTAAGGGACTTCGTGCTGATTATTGATTGACAGATCCCGGATATGGGCGCTTGATGAAAAACTTTTTACTTGGGGGGGTGTTGTAGGTATGAGTATTGTGTTCTTCAATATGGCGGCATCAGAATTAGTGGTGGTTGTTAGTCAGATGCTAGGTTATAGCTTGTGTGAACGTTAAGATTTGTGAGTAATTGTTTTGTTGTTAATATGGTTGTGTCAAATTTTGTTTAATGTTGTTTGTATTGGTTCGAATGAGAGTGATGTCGTGCGAGTGTGTGAGTCGAGTAGCGCGGGGAGTTCACAAGTTGCAGAGAGAGCGTAGTGGTCGATCGAGTTAGTGTATTCCGATGATATATTTACTCAAACAAGTTAGATGATGGGCGCGAGTTAGGGATATATGGACTGGTGTCGTGGAGGAGATTGTCTGAGTTGTGAGAGAGATTGTTCTAGTAGTAAGTGTAATAAATCACACATTTTTTTCCATGAGTGATCAAGCTATTTATTGTACCCGATCTTTTAAAATAAGGAGCAGATTTCGAAGGAGATTCGAAAAAAAAACGAGATAAAAACTTACTAAATGGTCACTTTAACTTTTTGCGAGGTAGTCGACGTCTCAGATGTCGTGTATATTGCTCTTTTGAAAATTCATATGACATTTTTTGTGGGAGGATTTTGGTCGAGAACATTTGGAAGGTATTGTGGAAGAATTTCCTGGATTCTTTGCTTCAAACTGTAGGTTCTGGAATCACCAGCTGAAATATTAGAATACCCCTTGTTATTTTATTCAAATATGTCCTTCGTTTGTTCTGTCGATCTTTTTTATGACTGCGTAAAATCATATTTTTGAACGAAACTACGGCTCGGTGAGAAATCCAACTCGAAGCCCTCTTTAATTCCAGAAGTGTAAGTGGAATTTTGTGTGATTTCACGCGGAAAACCTTTCCAATTGTGAGAGCCGACCCCGAGGTCCACCATTTAAAATTATGTTGTAGTGTAAACTGCGATGTTGGGATAGGAATTTTTTTTCTTTCGATTGCTAAAATTATGCTGGTTTTTGTTCTTTCTTTTGTTAAAATTTTCGATTTTGACCGTTAGAAATCGTATAAAAACAAATTAAAAATTTTGTTAAATGGATCGGTCGAGACCGTTGTTTCACAGTTTACTAAGAATAAAACAATAAAATTTCAACTTTAATTTAGACACCTTCGGATAGCAACCACGCGGCGTTTTTGATTGTTTTTCAAAAGACGATTTTATTTTAAGTAAAAATAATCGATCTGAAAATAAATCTGATCTATACTAAGTAAGCTCAAAGGGAAAAAGTTTTTGTTCGAAAAAGTTTTTAATCTGAAAATTTTGAAGTGGCCCAAAAAAGTTTACCATTCAAGATAAAGAAAAAATAAAAAAAGTTCAAATCTGTCAAAATAGCACCGACGGTCCGTAACTTAAGTTGACTTATTTTATGAATCTGAAGGCCTTTATACTACTAAGTCCAAACTAAACGAATGCGACTGGACAAAACGCGTAGGCGTGTAAGGCGCAAAAAAGTTAACGATATTTGTAGAAGAAACGTAGGCGTGCTATTTCGTTTTACTTTGTCTGCTAGTATGTAGGATAAATTAAACCAGAAGGAAGAATGATGAGAATTGAATAAAAAGGATATAAAATTGTATCCACCATGTATTAAAATTTGATTTAATATTTAATAGGAGTAACCGACGGACGCTATAATCTCGGAACTCAAACATGAGAAAAGGTTAATTTTGCTGCGGATTCCGTCATTTTTGCATATTCGGAGATTTTCATTCCAAAAAAGTGAAAAAAAATTTTTGTCGATATAGAAAAAATTTCATGAAATTTCCGCGTTACATTTACGAGAGTATTATTTTCATTCACTTTTACCGTATCTTTTAAAAGTATTTATCCGTTGAAATATAATTTTGCTTTCACATGTTTGCCTGTGAATTCCAATCTGGAATGTAAAAATAAAATTTTTCGAAAAAGAGTTTTTTTCAAACTTTTCCTGTTAGATCAGAAATAGAGGGTTAACCGACGACGGCGTATATACTCGGAACCCAGACATGCAGAAAAAGGTTAATTTTTGCTGCGGATTCTCATGTTTTGAATATCGATTTCATTCGAAAAAATTGTTAAAAAAGAAATTTCTGATATAAACAAATTTCATAAATTTCGTATTTTTGACGAAGTATTATTTTCAGTTTCACGGTGTTACCGTATCTTTTAAAGTAATTTTATCCGTTGATATAATTTTGCTTGAATTTTTGCTCTTGAATTCAATCTAGAATGTTAAAAATTAAAATTTTTTCGAAAAAAAAGTGTGTTCAACTTTTCCTTGAGATCAAGAAAATAGGGGTAACCGACNAAATTCGGTTGGTTATCCCTACAACCACGTGACTGCGTCGTCTTAGCGCTGATATTTTTTCCGCGAACACTTATTTCTTAGATTATTTTAGTAGATTCTAAAACTATAGTTTATAGATCACTCTCGATTTTATATCTCAATGCCCTAATTCACGGTTGAACGTATCTGATTCTACAGATAAGTCTAAAAATATCTTGAATTTGTCAGAATTTGGGGGTATCGAGAGATAAAATCTTAAGTAATATGTTATTTTGCATAGAATAATAATGAGATTTATTGATTATGAAAAAAAGTATATTTATACGACATCTTCACAGTATTGATATTATATTAAAAAAATAACTTCAAAAGATAGAGGGAAAAAAAGATTATTTGTCTCACAATCTTAATTATTTGAACCTTTAAATATTTTGAGGTTGTTTAAAGACCACATTATATGTCGGTTTGGAGGTACAAATAAGAGAAGATGAATAATACATTCGAAACGTTGAAACATTCTATTTAAAAAGACAATATATTTAATATTTCTGCCTAGATACGAAAAATGAGACACGTTGAATGATAAACGCTTATAAATAACCACTTGGCCTGGTATCTTTCTTTTTACACAGTATTTCTGATGCGGTTATTTGATTTTAAATTCAGTAAAATTTAAAAAGTTCAAAAAATTAATGTAAATATAGTTAAAATTATTTTTTTTGCACTACTGTCGTGTTTGTGTACAAAGGCATCGTCTACATGTATGAGGTCAAAGCGGCCGTAATTTTGCCATAGCTCACGTGATTTTGAAAGGCGCTTTCGTCTATAAGGACAAAATAGCCAATTTTTCAAAGATTAATTTTATTTTGAAATACCATAATAATGTAGCGGGTATTAATATTTGTATTATTTGTTTAAATGTTACAGAGTTTTTTTATCACATAACCGCATCAGAAATACGATGTGATCAGAAAGTGCAAAAAACAGGTCAAGTTCGTCATTCTCAGAATCGGTCAGTCCCCTAAACTTTTTTCAATTTCACTGACATTTTTAGTGTTTTGAGTTATATTCAATATAAAGTTTGAGGTACTTCAGCGATCACGAGAATGTTGAACACCGTGAGTGGTAATTTATCGTCATATGTCAAAGAGATACAAGATTATTATTACAATTTCAATAAAAATTTTGACTAGTTTCAGTTTTATTACTATTCTGATAATAATTCTGACCACAGTGAAAAAAGAATATCGAAAATGAATAAATAATGGTCATAAAACGGCAACTAGTCAAAATTTTATCGAAATTGAACTTTTTGGCTCGAACAAGAATTAATTAAAAGATTATTGTTTTAAATTTGATAAAATATGACAGATCTTTTATATCAGAGATTATCTCGATGACAATTACTTTTACAAATGGGTTGAGAAATTCAGAATTTTGCCGGCGGTATAATCTGCGATATATTTAAGGGGGTGGGTTTCGCTTTTTGGTACCTTTCAATCACGCCTCAGATCAACTCTAGAGCAGTTGTAAAAAATCTGAGGATACTCGTTTGTAGATCTAGCCTTCGTCTAACGATTACACATCTCAAAGTCAACTTTGTTACATCCCACCACCAGGTGGTGAGTCTATTCTAGAGCACTAAACGGTTTTTTTTAAATCTATCTTCTTTTAGACCCCACATACAAAGCGTCTCAAAATTTACACAAAGTAGCGAATAAATGAGCACAAAAAAGTGATGAGAAGGAATTTTTCGATTTTTGACTTTTTTTCTTCTAGAATCTCACTTAAACGCCGATTTTGCCAGTTTTTCGACTTCAAACTCTATCTTCTTTTAGACGAATGTTTAGAATGAAGTCATTTTTTCGACTAAGGTAGATAAATATAATGCGGTTAAAGTGATGAGAAGGAATTTTTGAATAAAATTCTAGAA
>SCLH01000182.1:253472-264419 GCA_004367855.1 Oikopleura vanhoeffeni
AACCGTTAAAATCGAGTATATCTATTACGGCACTTGCTGGGGCTTTTATGCCACTTTTTTATAATTCGGCTTTTGAAAAAGACTCATCCAATTAAGTTTTAGATAGCTCAAACTAAGCGCGAATATCTAGTGAATAGTAAAATAAAAACGAATTGGTCCGAATCGGACCAGTTTTGATTTTTTTTTCTGAGATTAATGAAATTGTTTAATTAACAGTTTTGTTAAAAAAATTGAAAACAATGGTCTGATTCGGACCATTTTTTTTGTTAATTTATTTTTCTCTAAATATTTGTGCTCAGTTTGAGCTATCTACGAACTCAATCGGATGAGTCGTTTTCGAAAGCCGAATTACTGTCGTATTCTGCTAAGATGACAAAACGACAATAATTTGGCGATTTTTTTTTAAAGTTGCGCCCAAGTATTGCGCACATTTGGCTTGCATTTTTAGCTCACTAGCACTATTTTTTAGAGCATTTTTAGTGATTTTATTTCAAATGGACAAAACGACACATTTTCAGGTGGACAAAACGACAAAAAATTTTCTGTCCTCTTAGACGAATACGACAGTATATCAAAATGTTGCCTGAAAAAGTGGCATAAAAGCCCCAGCAAGTACCGTAATAAATATATCATCTAGGAGGGGTGTTTTTCAGCTCAATCAAAAAAGTTGTAGCAATTGGGTCGATTTTTTTCAAAAACGGTTTATTCGATTCAAGAAATTTCAATTGTATCCAAGAGTTAAAAGGTTCATATCACCAATACAATTTTTCTCTTACCGAACCAATGACCGGTTATTATTTGGTTTCTCTGAAATAAGCCCACAATACAATTATTAAATAGATTAAAATTTTTCAAAGCTAGCCAACGATTTTTGAACTTGAACTGTTTGTCGTATTTGTCGTCTTGAAACTGTAAAACTTGAGTTTTATAGCTTGAAATGCGAAACGTTGCACATGAAATAGATGATTACAATTTAAATACATTGTTAAATATTATTATAAATTTTAATTGCCCGATCTACCAGACAAAAACCGGCACAGTTTCATTACAATCCGCTGATTATTTCTTTAGGCAGATTTCAAAAGTGGGCACGCCACATATGTAACATTATCTAGAAACCCGATTTAGACCGTCAATTAACCGTGAAGCGGTAACTTTTTGAGAAAAATAAAACAAATTTTTTTGGTCATTTTTTCAGACAACAATGCACCTTAATATTTCACCCCTCTAACTCACCTGAGATTTGAACCGCTATCACAAAAGCTATCTCCCCCTGACCATGTGTTGTGTGTAAGGCCAAAACGTCCTATTTATAGAAAATCAATTAATTTGTATAAAATAAACAATTTAAAGCCTATTAGGACTCTGTAAATCATCATTTTTGGTCTCGACGGCATTTAAAACTCAGGCAGTAATTTAAATTTATATCGGGAAGAAAACCGAATACGGGAAAATTATTTGGATCAAAAGATACTAAAAGTATTTTGTTTAGTCGGTTTTTATTGTTCGATTTATTGCTTGGTGGTGACCTTCACAATTATATGAAAGGATATCAAAATGTTTTATAAATAAATAAAAGAAAAAAAGAAATTTCTAAGTTTGAAAGAGAATTACAAGAAATTAAAAGAGAATAAATATTTCTTATTACAAACATCCGAGCCGTCTCATAGCAGTTACCTCACCAGTGTCGATTTTCATGATGTGAATATCGCGTATTTTGACCCCAAAATACTGAAAATTTCATACTATAGACTCAGTATGCATTAAAAACGGATGAACTTAATCTTGACTTCAGAGTCTCAGAATGTGAAAAAGTCATGCGTAGGAATTGTCCTCCTTGTCTCACGTTATCTAATCACATTATTTTATATTTTCTCAAACAATTGCTTCAAGAAAGAAGGTCTATAAAATTAAAACTAGTTTCTTTGAGTTCTTGAGTTCTTATCCCAAAAATATGTGGACCACAACCTCCTTGAAGGCCCTTTACTGAAGTTTTGGCCTCTTGCTTAATAATCCCATATTCACACTTTTGTTAATATCCCGGCCCTAATTAGGAAACTTAGTGTGTTTTTAAGTAGTAGGGCCGGGATATTAACAAAAGTGTGAATAAGAGATATATAATATGTCTTGATGTTATCCTACTTATAGTCAAAATCATTCCAATATGGCCGAGCACATTTCAAAAAGTTGTTTTGCCCAACTTGTTTCAGGCGTTTCATTTTGTCACCGATCTAATATAATTCATCGAGGTATGAATTTTAATTTCAAGTTCAATCAAGTTTATAAAATTATCGATTAGATTTGAAACCGGCAAACGTTTTGATCTCAAATTCCTCCGAAGAGAATTTACAAATTAAAATTTCGGATTTTGGGTTGGCTATCAGGATACCAAATGGCAAAGAGAATTGGTATGGTCATGCGGGGACGCCGGGGTATATAGCTCCGGAAATTTTGAAGAGACAAAAATATGGGAAAGCAGTAGATTTATGGTCACTGGGTGCAGTTTTGTTTTATATGCTCAGGAACATTTTCTATTGAAAATTATATTGCATCACCGATAAAATGGCACATACGTTTTTTTTAATGTTTCAATAGTTTTTTTTTAATTTTTTAGAACATTATTTTCGATTTTGAAAAATTTATTTACCCTTGTGTTCGTTCTTGCAAATATACAAAAATTTTCACTCAATACTTTAAAATCTATATTTTGAAATTTCACTTCCGAAAAAATATATCTGTTCCTTGATACAAAATATGTTTTTATTTTAAGCGTTATGCCTGCACAAAACAATTTCCCTAAACCTGGCTTATTTGATATTTCTATTAAATTTCTAGTTTTAAATTATTTTCTTCTGAAGTAAACATAGGCGAAAAAGGGCTACTCAATCAACCCTCTTTAACTTTTGAACTTTACATACCAAAAAATTTTGAGCAATATTTTCGGAACCGCAGTGAAATTGTTTTTGACGTATCCCGAGGAAGAGTTTCTCCGATAATTTTTATATCATTTTTGAATAGTTTTAGGTAAAAAAAACCTAATAACACGCTTTGTGCCTGCAAGGGTTAATTAAACGAAAGTTACTCCACTTGTTCAACATTTTATTTTGGACATACGGTATTTTTAAACATCTTTGTATATTTCTTTGGACTTGAGAAAAAACTCCTTTAATAATAACAGTCAAAAACTTATGAATAAATTATAAGTCAACGTCAACCCCGTCTAAATTAATTATCGGAGAAAAATATATCTTTGTTTAGTGTTCAATATTTAGAAAAAATATTAATTTTAATTCAAGAAGCTTTATGGTCTATAATTTATAGCAAATAGTTCTCAATGTATTTTTTCTTTTTGAGGAAATTATTGCACTCAGAAATAATTAAAAAAAAACAAAGAGAAATAAGTGTTATTATTTTATTATTTTTTGTAAACTGATGTTTTGTCTATTTCGAGCTTTAGACGGTGAGAGTAAAACGAGGGTGAGTGGATAAGAATAAAACTGATAATTCACAGTACTCATTTTGGTCAGTTTTCTTCACTGATTTCAAAAATCTACAACCTGTTTTTTTAGGTCCAGAATTTTTATGCAACCGAATACAGGGACTGTGAGAGTAGACAAATACCTTTTTATGCGCATAAAAACGCGATAATTGTAGAGCATAGATAGCACAATAATGTTAATAAAAATACTTGATTTTATTTGAAGAAAATGAAAGCATGAAGCTGTGGACAACTTTCAGCAATATTTATTCGGAATGTTACTAAAAAATGATTTTAAATGACTACCAGAGATTGTTTTAGAAAATTTGACCCCTAGAGAAAAAAAAGACACGGCCATAATCTCATAAGTTTGCCGGTCACCCTATAAAGATGCACTTTTGAAATCAAATCATCTTTAATCAGGCACGTTACTGTAAAAAGTTTTTTTTTGCTTCCCGTCGATTTTGACTACATGAACTTTTGTTGATTTTATACGAGGGATAGTTCTATACCTACCCGGGTAGTTTTTCAAGAAAAAATGTTTGGCAATAAAATTTTTGCCAAATAACACCTCTAAAGGGGTCAAATTACAGATTTTCCGTTTTTTTCTGAAGAAAATTGGTTGTCAAATTACAAAAACAAATTTGCCAAAAAATTTCTGACGAAAAGTTGTACTAGATACCAAAATATCGAATTTGAGCTATGGGCAGTTTTTTCAGAATCGTCATTTTAAATTTTCACCGGTCGATTTCCGGTATTACCGGACTTCCGGTAAAAAATCCAAAAATTTTAGTCTTTGAGTTTTTTCTTGGTTGTTGGATGCAGAAATCCGTTTGGGTATATCTTGCCTTGTTAAAAAATAGCATGGGGACAAAGGGTACCTAAAGTATCGACCTGATGTGATCATATATTTTAATAAAAATTTTATTTTCGAAATACAGTATTAATAATACTGTATTATTCACGGAAAATTGAAAAAAAAGTGTAAAACCTACAAAAACCTTAAATAAGTTATATAGACTATATGATATAGTGCCTTTGGCCGTTTTAATAATAAAGACTGATGGTGACCATAAAAGTCATCGAATTAAAAATTAAACTATCCTTCCGAATATTGCGAAAGAAAATGTGTCACAGCGGAGTTCCAGCATTTTGGTAAGTTTTTTAATCTTTATTCGACCCATTACAGCAAATCGATTCATTTCTGGGATATATAAATTGTTTTCATACTTGTTATCTTAATATAGTCTGCAACCTAATATATTTTATATCAAAAATATATACAGGGAGCTAAAGTTGTGTGAGCGCCAACAGAAAAACCCGCACGCTTTCATTTTTATTAAATTGGTCAATTAGAGACGCCGCTTGACAAACGCAACAATAGTAAAGTAACTTTTTTATAAAACACTCCACTAGGTTTTTTTCATATTTTAACTTAAAACTTTTAAGGGTATCCCTGCTCCTAATTTGACATATTCTTCTCGATAAAATATTAGCCGAACAGGCTCGAGGATATAATTCAGATTAGCCAGTTTGTAGAACTAGCCTTCAACTTGCGAAAACAATTTGCCAAAACTTTTTGCATGAATACACTCCAGACACATAGCGAAACAAGGAGACTAACAACAAAAATCTACTCCTCTGAGTTATATTTTGAAATAAACCAAATTTAACATAACCTGTATAATTAGTATACAAACTTTACAGTGGCGTTTTTGTTGAATAAGTGCTATATTTTTTCTAGAACTGCAAAAAACCACCGTTTTTTGGACATTACGCCTCGAAAATCCTACTCCTCCCAGGTTAAATTTGCAAATTAGCTCAAAATTTTGCAAAAGCTAGTTCAGAACAAATAGAAACTTTACAGTGGCGTTTTTGTGCAATTTCGACCCACACTCAAATATGAATTTTTCAAGGTCCACGTGAAAAAATTTCGGAAAAAAAGTGCTTCGATTTTTACAAAAGTAGGCAAAAGAAAGCTGAGGAAACATTGAAGAGAAAGTTGGCTTACGGCATGACGAAATTTTAAAGTCTTAGTAGTCCAATTTGAACAAACGTTATTTTTGAACATAATTTGAGAAAAATACTTAGAAAAAATCGAAAAAAACGCAAAATTTTAGAAAAAATTTTTGTTGTCATTTGGGTTGTTTTATGCGTTCAAACATAAACAATTGATTTGGTGCATTTGTATGACATATAACTGAAGAAAATGTAGGGCAGGATACCCTTAAGCCAGAAGAACTGTTGACCTCAAAATTAACACACCTCGTATTCAAGAGGTCATATTACAGAGTTTCTCTAGTTATTTTAAAAAGTGTCAAATTACAAAAAAAAAATTAGCAACAAATTTCTGACAGTAAGTTGTACTGAGTTGCAAAAATTGGCTTTGAAGGACGTACGCTTTTCTCAGATTTGACTTTTAAAATTTTTACCAAACATCCGGTGAAGGATAAAAAAAATTTGGTAACTTACATTGTAGATTTAGCTTGAGTTCGGGTCTCAAATTACAGCGACAAAACTGAGTGGAGTGTTCTTAAAAAAATAACTTTTAGGATTGTTATACTAGTATAAGTATAGAGAATTCCTGGGAATTATGGCCGAAATCGATATCTCGAGATCATATAATAGTAAACCGCTTCCGGTGTAATAAATAGTGCTCGAAAAGTTTTATGAAATTTTTTTTCGAAAAAATACCTATTTACCCTTGAAACCGTGATTTTTTGTACCGATTTTAGTTAAAAAAAAACGTTTTGTCGAGTTTTTGGGTACGGTACGCAACCCAGAAAATTTTCGGTTTATTGCGCTTTCCATGTCAGTGTTCTAAACAGAGATTGGGATTGTTATCAAAATAAGACTCGGGATCGTTTTGAAAAGTCACCCCGATTAAAAACTGCCCAGACATTACATGATAATCTATTAGACAAAAAAATAATTTTTATTCTGATTTTAAAATAAAAATTGTCATTTTTAATTATTCTTATAATGTCAATATTGATTAAGGGACGAGGACAAAATAAAACTAAAGAAAATGGTGGAAGAGAATGATTTCACAGCGGACTGGGCCAATGGTAGCGTAAATGCGTTTATGTATTATTTATTAATCCTCTCTTTTTTGCAGTTTCCCTAAGGGGGTGTTCGGCGCGAATTCGTATTTTTCAAAATTGACTTTGGAAAGTATAAATCGGTGTTATTGGTTATGTCTTGAGATTAAGTTCAAGACCAGAAATTTCAAATTTTGAAAATTTAGAATTTAAAAATATGTTTAATCTTTTCATGATAAAAATTTCGAAAAAACTCGAGAAGATCGATTTTTTGATTTATGACTTGTATCGTTAGCAAAAAATGGTTTTTGTGAAGTTTCGCTCTGCCTGAGCGATCAAAATAAGGAGAACCTACGCATTTTTTCTGAAAACGCGCAAATTAGACTGTCCAGGCGGACAAAGTGGGAAATTTCTCAAGACCATTAACATGTAGCGAGTAAAATGGATTTTTTTTAAACTTTATTAATTCTCCTGACGTTTTTTTTCGATAATTTCAATTGACACCAAAATTTTAATTAGATTTTTTTAATTCTAGCATATTTAGAATTTTCTTTAAACTAATTATAAATAATTCTATATGAAAAATATATTTAAAAAAAACGGCCCTCGAATTGCACCGTCCACCCCCATAAGGGCCAAACATTTAATCGATTCGATGCTACGACCAGATCCTTCAAATCGCATCAACGCCGAAAATGCTGCGAGAGATAGCTGGATAATCAGTTAACTCCCACGCACTCAGACCGCCTTATCTGTTGGGGAATTCGGAAGAGAAATGCGGATTTAGACATATATATATTTTTTTTTCAGTAATTGGATTTTATTCTTATCTTTAACATGGATTTTGCTTCTCACGGTATTATTTTTTAACAAAAAGTATTTTTGGGTCACCATATACAGAGAACAATCTTCATTTGAAGAAATTCATCGACAACTAATTTTTTTAAAAACAATTATTTTTGAATTAATTAAAATGAGTTATTTGATGTTTTTATTGAGAGATAATTATTCAAGAAATTAATTTCTTAGATTACGGATCACATTTTTATCTTCTGGCTGGAAACTACAAAATTTATAATTTATTTATTTTTCAAAAACGCATTTATCAGATGATGAAATTTTCCGAGAATTTATAAAATCAGTTTTATTTCCGAAAATTGCCAATGTTTTATTTCAAGTTTTTTAATAAGTATAACATTATATAGGATAGAGTGTAATTCGTCGAAAATTGTTAAATTTTCAAATATGAAGACAACTTTTTCCTTAAAAATTATTCGTACATCATTGTCAGTGCCAAATGTAAATCTGAAAAGCTGAAAACATCGGTGTTATCTTGTTTAATCTAGAAAATTTGTCTAATATAGTTTACTTACATACCTAAATATTATACTTAGTATTATACTTAGTATTTACTTAGTATTATATCTTAGTATTTACTTAATTACTTAGTATTTACTTAGTATTATACTTAGTATTTACTTAGTATTATACTAGTATTATACTTAGTATTACTTAGTATTACTTAGTATTTAAGTTAGTTATTAAAAAGTGAGTTTCTGATACAAAATTTCACAATAAAAAAATGGCCAGACGATTTCGCAGAAAAATTGCTTTACATTTGTATATTAAAATTTTCAATTTTTCGACAAATTACACTACCCCAAAAACATCTTTTTATTAAATTTGTTTGAGTTTGTTAATCCAATGTTCAAATAGTGTTTTTTAAAATCGAAATTGCTAACGATAATTTCGACAATGAAAACACATTTTAATCCTCGATTCGTTGTTTCTCATTTTGTTTTTTAGAGAAAATATAATGCACTGTAGTTCTCAAATTCATGTTAAAAATAAAACTTAATTTTCAGATGCCCAATTTTATTTCACTGTACAGGGCGTTTAAATTTCCCGATATTTTTTAACTTTTATTTTCTGCCCTAGAATGCAAAATTTCGCCGTTCATTATGATATAAAAGAAGAACTTGGAAAGGGTGCCTTTTCTATCGTGAAACGATGTGTGAAAAAGAAAACTGGGGAGAATTTTGCCGTCAAGGTTATAACAACGAAAAAACTTAATAAAAGAGATTTTGAAAAATTAGAACGGGAAGCCAGATTATGTCAAAAATTGAGACATCACAATATTGTTAGACTTCATGAGTGCTTAACAGACGATAATAGGTAAGTCTAATAACAATGATTATCTTAGACTGGTAGACAAAACATTTTGTATGTTTTTTAACGATTTTTATTTTTGATTTAAAAATTGATTANACAAAACGGGCAAAAACCTACGCATTTTTCCTGAAAATCCGAAATTTCGTACCTCCAAGCGGACAAAACGGGATTTTTTCAAAACATTAAAAAATAGCATTTCATAATAGCAAAAAATATAAACAAAAACTTCTTATTTAACTTAATTGGTGGTATTTATGATTTTATGATGTTCACCAGTATCTAGCGAATTCGGCTTCAGTTTTAATGACTCCAGCTAGGGGTGATTTAGAGCAAAAAAGGTCTAAGCGGACAAAATGGGGTACCTCTAAGCGGACAAAACGGGAACCTCTAAGCGGACAAAACGGGATTTTGAAAAGTGTCCGCTTAGACAGAATTCACAGTAACAAAAAAAATGATTTTCTTATATGATAACTTTACCGGGAACTCTGCAGACCAAGCTTAACCATGATTTACAATTCATTTCGTGGGTTATCTCCACATAAAAACGATTTGTGTTTTAATTGTCTTATTTAATTTTTTTCCGAGAAAGAAAAATATCATTACATCTAACCCCATTGGCTCTACGCCTGCACAATACCACGACTAAGACGTCATTTAGTTGGAGTTTCTGGAATTCCTTTTAGGGGACCGTACAATGTAATTCGATTTCGTCAAATAAAGCTTCATGCTTACAGTGTTGTTAACAACAGCCGAACACAAAAAAATCCTTTATTTCGAAAAATTTTTCGAAAAAAGCCTAATTGATTACACGTACTTTTCAACGCCACTAACTTGTGGGAAATTCGAAAAAAATAAATCATTTACTGTGGTATTCGTCTAAAAGGACAAAACGACAAGAATTTGGCCAGGTGACTAATTACTCCAAAAATTTAACCAGGTGACTAATTACTCCAAAAAAATTTTACAAGTTGCGCCTAAGTATTGCGCACATTTGGCTTGCATTATTAGCTCTCTATCGCAATTTTTTAAAGCATTTTTAGTGATTTTTTTAAATGAACAAAACGACACGTTTGCAGGTGGACAAAACGACAAAAATTTTTCTGTCCTCTTAGACGAATACCACAGTAATTGTCAAGAAATTTTTATGGTGTTTAGGTATAAATTTATATAATTTAATACAATGCACTGAATTTAAGTTAGTTACAAAGCGAACGAATTTACATCAAACACAGCTTTTTTTCTCAATTAGATACTGACACGCGTTAGTTTCAATTTGTGCTATCGCTCGAGAAATTATAAAAAAAAATATTAAGGCAAAACTTTTGTCGCCTTTTTTGTAAGTATCAAATATATATTTAAAATTTAAGTTACTTTATGGTTTTCGATTTGATCACTGGTGGGGAATTATTTGAAGATATTGTTGCTCGTGAATTTTATTCTGAAAAAGATGCTTCTCGGTGTATTCAACAAATTCTAGAAGCGGTGCAGTTTTGTCATGATAATAATGTAGTACATAGAGGTAAATATGCCACAAATAGATATATTACAGAAAACCAAAAATATTATATTTTCAACAAAAAACTAAAATATTCACTTTAGTGGTTTGTTGTAAAATGTAGTGTCGTGTTTTTCTATAAAGACATGACCTATAAGAAAAAAACAGCAAAATTTTGGCCGAAACACACTTGATTTTGCAAATTTTAAAACTGCGATTGTCTACAAGTAAAAAATAGTCAAATTTTAAAAAATTATTTTTGTTTTTACACTCCATAATAATGTGTATTAACAATTTCAATGTCTTCTTCACTTTTCAAAAAAAAGTTTAAATAAACTTGACGCAGATGACTACCAAACTTTTTTGAGAGTCGTGGGACATTTGGGGTTTTCGGTTTTCAGAGCATAATCAGAGTATAAGGACAAAATGGTAAATCAAACATTCCTTATAGTCTATAAGTTATAGACTGACACAACACTGACAACACTAGCTATTTTTTTACCAAAAAAATTAAATGTTTTTTTCTAATTTTTGTTTTTAGATTTGAAACCAGAAAATTTATTACTTGAATCTAAAACAGTCGGAGCTTCCATAAAATTGGCTGATTTTGGATTGGCTGTTGAAATTAAAGGAAATCAAAAGGAATGGTTTGGATTTGCAGGTACCCCTGGTTATTTATCGCCTGAAGTTATAAAGAAAGAAAAATATGGTCGACCAGTCGATATTTGGGCATGTGGTGTCATTTTATATATCCTTTTGGT
>SCLH01000182.1:269500-283662 GCA_004367855.1 Oikopleura vanhoeffeni
AGATTAATTTTAAATTGCATTTGTAATTACGGAAAAATAGTCTGCCGGGCTATTTTTCCAAAGTTTTGGCCCTGTTGAATTTTGAAGTACACTCAAGTCTGTATCGTAAACCGGTAATAACCGGTTTTAACAAAGAATAAGCGGTAACTGGAAAAGTACAACACATATGAATTCGATTTTTGGACTTGAAATTTTCCGGATAATATTCCCTGGGGTCAAATTTGGGATCAAATTACAAAGTCGCGGAAATGGTTCGTGACAAATTAAAGAGAATTTGATTGCGATTCCTAATCACCAAAACGTCATATGACCTCGAAACAATAAAAAACAAGGTTTATGGCGGATTCCCGGTTTTCTCGAAAACGGGTATAGAAGCTTATTTTTAACAAAAAGCGATTTTATTATCACATGGCTCCATTAGTCCGAAATCAAAACATTTTTGTAGCATAATTCATACATAGAATGGTACAGATAAAAATCCCTAGATTATGCTCGATCAAAACAGAAAAAGCTTATGTAAATAATCCGACATTTAAATTAAAAACTCAAAAAGTGGAGAGACTTAATGAGCGTTTAAGTATTTTTGAAAGTGCGTCGCTTGTCTCATGACGATTACGGGAAGGCCATATATAATATCGAGAAACGTTTTGTATTCAACTGCGAGCTAAAAAAGCTTAATGGAGAAATTTTATTAAGTTGATTTAACATCCGGTTCACCTGATATAAACCGGAATATTATTTTTTGGTAGGTTCTAATCTCGATGGACCCAAATTTGTTTTCTTAAAATCAGCCGGAAAGTTAAATGTATATGTTTGTTCATTCTTGTATCACGGTTGTCTACACATTTACTGCTTGAACTATATTTTTAATGAATTCCTGGAAGAAAAACACGAGTTTCGTTTTTTTTTCTCAATTTTATACTGAAAATGTCTACTAGGATATAATAGATTTCCGGTGAACCGGGAGTCCGAAAAAAAAATACCCATTGAGCTTTTTTAGGCAGTTGAATGCAAAAAATTGTTTTTAATGATATCGAGAAACAGTTTTTTGCATTCAACTGCCAACTAAAAAAGCTCAATGGAGATTTTTTTATCGGACTACCGGTTCACCCATAACCGGAGATATATTACATACGCATTTTCAGTATAAAATTTGAGAAAAAAATCGAAACTCAATTTTTTCTTCTAGGAATTCATGAAAAATAAGGTTCAAGTTGTAAATGTGTAGACAATCGTGATATAAGAATGAAAAAACATTAAAATTAAACTTTCCGGCTAATTTTCAGAAAAAAAAATTCTCCATCGAGCTTTTTTTCGCAGTTGAATTCAAACCGTTTCTCGATATCTTCTATGGTTTTTTCGTGATCGCCATGATAAGGGTGGCACCCTTTAAAAAAACTACCTTAGCGAACACTGATAGTCATTGTAACCTACTTTCACTCATCAAAGCTGAAATCACGAATGGTTGATATTACAAAATAATAATTTTTCCTTAACAGCTGCATTCGCACATATCATCACAACCTGAAAGTTATCAAATGAAATTTATATGTCGGAATTGAAAATTTTGCTGGTGATAAGCCCACTCCTAATCAGAGAGTATATTTTTGCTTTAATAGATTCGAGCCTATAGCTACTAATATACACTATCTTAATGAACGAAAAAGGTATGAATGGTCTAAGCGGACACACCTCTAAGCGGACAGAACTGGCAAAAACCTACGCATTTTTCCTGAAAATCCGAAATTTCGTACCTCCAAGCGGACAAAACGGGATTTTTTCAAAACATTAAAAAATAGCATTTCATAATAGCAAAAAATATAAACAAAAACTTCTTATTTAACTTAATTGGTGGTATTTATTATTTTATGATGTTCACCAGTGTCTATAGCGAATTCGGCTTCAGTTTTAATGACTCCAGCTAGGGGTGATTTAGAGCAAAAAAGGTCTATGCGGACAAAACGGGGTACCTCTAAGTGGACAAAACGGGATTTTGAAAAGTGTCCGCTTAGACAGAATTCACAGTACCTAAACAGCAATTTCCATTTCGCAAGTAAAAAAACACATACTGTAGGTCGTGTGAACATTAAGCTTGCATTTGACGTCTAGCGATATATTTGAAGCATAATTCACTATAAAGGCAAAACGACCGTTTTCCACCTGGACAAAACGGCAAAATTAAACTTGTCCCTATA
Source organism: Oikopleura vanhoeffeni (assembly GCA_004367855.1). NCBI lineage: Eukaryota > Metazoa > Chordata > Appendicularia > Copelata > Oikopleuridae > Oikopleura > Oikopleura vanhoeffeni. The sequence goes on from SCLH01000182.1 coordinate 271,696, forward strand.
AACCAACATAACAGTACAGGCGATATGTACTTTATTTGCTTGCGAAATGACAACTTGCTGTGAATTAAATTCTCGCTAAGCAAAAATGGTAACTAGGCGCAGTATATTTTTTAAACCTCGGCATCGAGGATTGTGTGGGTTTAAAAATATGATGCGTCTAGTTACCATTTTTTATTGGCGGGAATTTAGTTATCAACAAGATGCCATTTCGCAAGTAAATAAAGAGCATACTGTATTTATTTCAAATAAGTCACAAATTGACCGTAATTCTTATTTTCAGCAAACTTCTCAATTCGACGAAACTCGAGTCTGGTGTAAATATGGTACAAACTGGAAGAATTGTCATACACATAAGAGTTAAATAATTTTTGGATTTCTCTCGAATATGGCCTTTTATTGCGTCGCAGATTATCTAAGGCTAATAGAGAGTTCACTGCCAGCTATCCATATATATATTTAAAAAAATTAGCCGTAAAACCGAAAAAAAATTACTCACTTTTTAACATCCAATTTCTTTAAAATCATTAAAAGAAATTAATATAAAGCGTAGGTCGAAACATTTTGAATTGCTTGCAACTACGCTTTTTATATTTGGTACATGAAGACTTTTTCAAGCTTATCCTTTACTATGATTCATAGTCTATAAAGAATTGCTTGAGCAGAAAATTTACATTCGAAATATGACTCCAGCTGGGTTATTTTTCAGGCGGAAAATATTGACCTGGTACTTCGTTTTCTGGGCGATATCGCAGAAAATACCTACTGGCTCTAAAACAATTCTCATTTTGGGAGACTCGCTTCAGAAGTATGAGTGTTGTGTGGGTTGTAACTTTTACTGCCGAGATAATTATAACGCATTTTTTGTGGCGAGTCTCTGATAAAAAAAGTAACTTGGCGCCAGTAGGGATTTTCTTCTGTATATTTTAATGAAAACTATTTATACAATTAACTTTAATGCTTTTTGGTACGTCGGTTCTCGATCCGAATTAATCATATCTTTTTAATAATAATCGTTTTCCATATATATACTACAGTACAGTTATATAAAGTGTATTCAATTTAAGAAAAATTTCAAGGTTAACTGTATTGGTAACCCGAGAGGGTTGCATTCATGCTTCAAGCATTTATTTGGCATGCATTTTCACAAGAAATAATCTTCATATAAAAATAGCCATTTAAAATATATTCAATTTTCAACTTTTTCTATTCTTCAAATTGATCCAAAAAAGTTATCACCAACTTTCGCAAAATCGTTCAATTATTGTTAACCCTATTTTATGAACCCCATATATAGGTTCTGATAGTTCAAACAGCAAGAGTATACGTCTCAAAACAATTTTAGTATAAAAAAACGGGTGTCACCCAAGAGCAGTAAAAAGTTTTCGGCGCCAATTTAAAATTTTGAAGCCTTTTTTTGGACTAATTTTTTTTGTTAAATTGGCTTGGTCTTCGTTTTTTAGTGATGGCAAAATTTGAGAAACTATAGATAGCATGAAGTTGTATGAGAGCTCGTTGAATTGTATTTCAAAATTGTCGTTACTAAAAAAATACGTCTCGGTAAAACCACTTTTCGATCATGATTTTCGAAAAATCAACCTAAGATGCATACTGTTGTAATAAACTTCCACCCAGGTTCACCCCTTACTCTATCATATCCATTTTAATATTCTAAATTTGCCATTTTCAAAAGTGCTCAACCTTAGGTTAATAACCTATCAAAAAGAGGTTCTACTTCAAGTTTATTTTGGACGCTTGAAAAGTGTTTTAGAAGTCGTCTGGTCATAATATTAACTTTATTTCTTGTATACTTTGCACAGTTTTACCTGCAGTATTATTTGACTCAGTTAAAAAATGAAGCGAAATCAAATTCTGTATATCTGATAAATTACGAAAAATATTTTATAAAATCTTGGAAACTCCCGAATAATCAATCGCAATTTTTTAGGTTGCATAAAAAACTTCGAAATTATTCTGATTTAACAGATTTTATTGCTGAGTAAGTTCGACTATCCATTGTAGCATGCCTGTTTAAACTATACATAATAATAAAAAAATTAAACTTGTTCAATTTCGTTTTATTTTGTATGATCACTTTCTTATCTGCCAATTTATGGTGTCATGGGGTTTCCAAATACGAGAAAGCCGTAAAAGTCTTGTATATCCTAAAATAACCACCTAATGCTCAAAAATTTTCAACTTTTTCTTGAAAATCTTCTTTTTTTAAAAAAAAAATTTAACCAGGTGACTTATTATTCCAATTTTTTTTTTAAAAGTTGCGCTTAAGGGTATGGTGGTTCCTACATTTTCTGCAGTTATTATGTCATTGAAATGGACCAAATCAATCGTTTATGTTTTAAAAGCACTAAACAACCCGAATAAGAACAAAAACAATTTCGAAATTTTCCAGTTTTTTCAAAATTAAGTGGAAAACTAACGTTTGTTTCAATTTGACCACTAAAATTTTGACTTGACTTAAGCCAACTTTCTCTTCAGTTTCTTCTCAGCTTTCTTTGAGCCTATTCGAAAAAAACGAAGCACATTTTTTTTCGGAAATTTTTCACGTGACCTTGAAAAATTCATATTTTGAAATTAAAAAAAAACGGCTCCTCAGACGTTCATATTGTTTCGAGCTACCTAGGAGGAGATAGATTTTCCGATGAACAAAGTCGAAAAAACGGTGGTTTATCGCATATTCTAGAAATAATATAGCACTATCGACAAAAGCGTCCTCAGAAGTTTTAAATACTAATATACAGGTTATGTAAAAATTTAGGTTTATTCAAAATAAAGCCTGAGAGGAGATAGGTTTTCCGTTTGACTTAGGTCTTCCTGTCTCGCTTATGTGTTTGAGAGTGTATGCATGCAAACAAATTTTGACACATGTTTACGCAAGATGAAGGCTAATTCTATAAACTGGCTAATCTGAATAATATCCTTTAAGCCCTGTTGCTAATATTTTATCAAAATATGTCAAATTAGGAACCACCATACCCTTAAGTATTGCGCACATTTTTTCACGACACGTTTTCAGGTGGACAAAACGACAAAAATTTTTCTGTCCTCTTAGACAAATACGACAGTAATTAGTCTGAAATTCCATGTGAATTTACAAAAACGGACCGTTAGTTAGAAACCGCAAATGTTTTTTGCTAAACATTTTTTCAATTATTTTTAAATTTTAGCGCGTAAAAAAATATAACTATCTGACCAAAAACTTTTCGCAAAATTGCCAGCAATTTTTTCAGAATTAAGGAGGTTGCTACTGCCATAAAGGGGTTTTTTGGTCTCATTTTGTGAAGAAACCGTAAATGCGAAATACTTCAATTGAGTATTGCTGAATTGCTCGAAATCTCGCCTTTAAATCATTTTCATACCTTTATTATATACAGTTTACCGGTATACCAGATTCAAAACCGGTTATTTCAAATCTAAAAAATGTTTCAGCGCGTTCAATTATTACAGTAGAAGTCTACAAATTTCAGGGATTGTTAAAAACAGAATTATTAAACTTTTGTAGGAATTAAATTTGAAAAAAAAATTCTCAAACTCTAGAATTTTTGTTTTAGCAAAAATTCTAGAGTTTGAAAAAAAAATTCAAATTTAATTTCTACAAAAGTTTAATAATTGAACGGTTTCTTCACAAAATGAGATAAAAACCTCTTTATGGCAGTAGCAACCTCCTTAAAATGCCGATTTTGAAATTGCCTATATTTCAAAAAAAAAATTTTACCCCAGTTTCCGGAATGATTATTCACCCAATACGCGTTATTCTAATCTATATTAAAATAAAGTCGATTTGTGCGAAAAATGTACGAAATAATCCTATGTATTATTTATAAATATCTTATATAACATATCTTGATGTGACATTTTTTACTAAAAAGTGTCATTTTGCGTAATATTTTTTTTCTGGCATAAAAATTGAAATACGACAGTTAAAAATATAAGCTAAAATTGTCTAAAACATGTTTTTAGATTTGACATTTTTAGCCCCCCCCTTTTGAACGTTATTACGAAAGACCTATTTTATTCGAAATTGAGTCACAAAATAATTATCAAATTTCAAACTAAAAATTTGTTCCAATCGGCCTCTTTTCTTCGCGACTCTAGATATTCTTTTCGTTTCGAAATTATTTTCAGTTTCTTTCAGAAGAGATTTTGTAACCTATTTTTATGTATCAAAAATTAGATATTTTTTTAATTATTCTATATTTTTTTTAGATTGTTATTACATTTTAAAATGCCAGCCGAAAACGAAGTAACTGTACTTGGATGTGCTTCGATTCAAGAAGAGCTTCAAAAATGCCTTGAGGTAAAAGATATAGCATAATTTAAGATTCCTTATGATATCTTTCGAAAATAATTTGATCAGAAACTTTTATTTTATAATATCACGTGATGATAATTCAAAAACGAAGATCGCAGTTCTTGGTAAACTCATTTTTGTGTACTTGTCCGTCAGACAATGTTTTTGAATTAACACTGATCACAAGTGACCTTTGTTACATAGAGTGCGGCGCTCAGTGCGCAGCGGGAAAAATTTAAATGGGAAAATGTATAAAAAAAACTTGCATAGCAGCGCATCTAAATAAACATTCTCTGACTATGCCGAAAAAAAAATTTGTGATCGTAAATTACGATTCGTAATCATTTATTTGGGTGGCGATAACCTCCAGAGCGCAAAGGAATTATCGAAACTGTTATTTTTTGAAATAACGTGCCCATAAAAAACAAATTCTTAGGATAAGAAATTTTTCATGTTCATAAGAAAGTATTTTTATGAAATTTTGAAGAATTTGAAAGAAAAATGGATTTGCTGTCACCAAAATATTTGTTTTTATATGATTTTTCTTAAGGATGTGGGCGACGATAATTGAGATTTCTCAGAAAACTTTTTTGATTGCCCTATTTTGTAGAGAATTTCTCACTGAGAAAAAAAAACCCAGAATTTTTTCTGAATTTTGATTTTTTTCAAAAAAAAGTAAGTTTGAGATTTTTTTTTCAAAAAAAGTGAAATTCATATATTTCTTAGAAAACTTTTTTGATTGCCCCATTTTGTAGAGAATTTTGCACTGAGTTTTTTAAAGCGTAGGATGTTTTCTGAATTTTGTTCAAAAAAAGTAGGTTTTAGAAAATTTGTAGTTCAGAATTTGATCAAAAACTAGAAATTCATTTGAAACAAATTTTCTTCCGCTCAGAGATGCGCATTCATATTTGGAAGTTGAATCGCAAATAACAAGAAAAAGTGATAAGGAATGAATGAGGAGTAGGCTTTTTAGTGCTTTTAGGGACGCCTACTAAAAACCATTTTCTGAGCGTAGGTTGAGGTATCAGATGCTCTGAATATTACTGGCACCTTTCTTAAGAGTTGTACTACGTATTTGGAAAAACAAATAATTATTTCTAAAGCCAGGTTTCTCAGAAACTTCACTTGAAAATGTGTAAAAAAGAGCCCAATTATCGTTGCCCACATCTTAAAAGAGAAAGGTCGTTTTTTAAGAGTGTCCAACTTAAGGGGTATCTGAGAGAACCAGACTAGATAGTGACAAACGTTTTTTTGCATCTGAATCTTGACCGAAATTGTAGTGGTGGAAATTTTTTCTTTTTTTCTGGTTCACCGGTAATTCGCAAAAAATCGTTTTTTCCGGTAATTTCGAGCAATTTCCATGACTTATTTCCGGTCACCTGATCAACCTAGGAAGCCAAAAATTTGTCTACCGTATATTTTTTTCAAAGGTTTCACATGCAAAAAACCATTTGTCGCTATCTTGTCTAGTTCTCTCAGTCGAAATCACAGTGAGACAGTCTTAAAACAAAGACACAGTATTATTTATTCTTTCTCATCTCACACTTAAAATCCCTAAAAAAATCCCTTCGATATAAGCTAGATATACTGCTTAAATATACGTAGCCCGAAAAAAAAATTCAGGTTGCCATCACTGTTTGTTCTAAACCTGAAAAATAGTTATAAACTACCTTACTCATTAAATTTTTCATCAAGAAATTTTGTAGTGGAATTTAACTTTATTTTAGGCTGGTACTGAATGCGATTCAATCTCCGCCCAGCTAACAGAATGTCTCGCGAAAACTGCCGAATAAAACCTGAAAACATCTAGTTTTCATATTTATTTCTAGTTCAATCATTTTTTGATAAAACTGTGTTCTGAAAATCTTACTGCCATCCAGGATTATTTAAAAAGTAATAAAAAATTAGATATTTAACTTGCCAACTGTCTTTTTAATTGATTTTGTTTTGTAGCGGAGGGGAAATCGATTTTATTTGAAATTTAACACCTTCGTGCGATCTTGTTTTTCTCATTTTTATTTTTTTGAAATATTTAAAAAAGAGAAAAGTGAGTTATTTTTATCAGTGTTGCAGATCGGATAAAACGGAATTTTTGCAAATTTATTAAAAAATATCCTTTAGGTCCTTTCTAAATTTATAAATATAGACGTATATTATATAGTCTTCTAAATTGACAAAAAGGTTTTATTTGGTTTAAATTGAACTTTGTGCTGATTATTAATAACTCATTTTATGAGCGGAAATTTTTATCTCGAAAATAATGCTCGAGTACATATATTTTTTTATATTGAAGAAGGAGGCCCTTCGTTGCGGGATCGCGTTCGAACAATAAGGGCGTAGGAAATAGGGGTTAAACGCGCAACGGAGGGCCTAGAGATCCCCTAATCGTGATTTTGTTTTCATTTTTAGCATGAATGAGTCAAAATACCCTATTCGAAAACTGTTAAATTACCACCTACGCATTCAAGCGATCAATTATTTCGATTTAATGTTGAGCAACAAATGCGTAATCGAGCAGGGGGCTATTATTTTGCTTTTGTTGTCGAGATTACCTCTACGAAAACAGTAAAAGTAATTTTACAACGTAACCTACATTCATGGTTTCAAGATAATCATATCGATGGAAAAAAATATATGATCTTCGATATGACTCATATGATATGAGTCTTATCTAATAAGGCCACTCCGGTCCTTTAGATTTACGATCGATTTTGACCAATAAAGGATTTGGAAATAAAGGTCAAACGCGAACATGAATCTCCTTTTTAGATAAAATATCAAAAATAAGTATCCCTATGCCTCTACTTTCACGTTCGCGTTTGACCCGCATTTGAGTGCACCGGATATTACGAAAGGGACCAATAAGGGCTTCAGAAATAATTTCGCGAAAGTAGAAGCCTAGGGATCTCATTTTTATATATATGACTCGTTCAGTTTATTAGAATAATTTCCGTCTTTATTTATTTTCTCAAAATTAATCCTTCTTTTGAAATTTAGATTTTATTTAAACCGGGGATAATAAAAACCGGTAAAAATGACGTCGATAATGCGGTCAGAGGAGATGTGCCTGGCGCAGCTCTTCCTCCAGTCAGACGCTGCGTATTCTTGCATTTCTGAACTGGGTGAACTTGGCTTGGTTCAGTTTAGAGATTTAAATTCTGAGGTTTCTGCTTTTCAGCGAAAATTTGTGCCAGAGCTGAGAAGATGCGACGAAATGGAGAGAAAATTGAGATATTTAGAAGAAGAGTTGACGAAAGCTGATATCCCAGTAATAGGTTTTTATCAAATAATATTTTCCAAACGTTAAATTTACATGATTTTCGATCTGTAAAAATTTATATTTTCCAGAATAAAATGTTATTTTTTAATGGGATTTCAAAAAAATGCTTTTTCTACCAAATGATTAATCATCAATGATTTGATGTCAAATTTTGATCGACTTTTACATTGAATGGTTTTCCAATGGTAAACGAAATTATAGCAGTGAAACGTCAAAATAAAAATATATCTCTATTTTATGAAATCCCGGAGATTTTAGATGTTTATTCTTGTCAAATTTAAACCCACTATCAATTTAAATAAATGTGGCCGACATTTGACAACAATGCCCACTTTTAGAAAAATCTATTGAAAATCCTGAATAAGCCGAGTCATTTTAATGATATTCTCAAATAAGTGTAAAAAGACATTGATTTTAAAAAGTTTTGAAATATTTTTTGACGTTATAAAGTATAACTTATACTGCTTCAATTCCGATTATTTGGAAAGCCAGTAAAATTCGAATAAAATTTCACACCAATTTATTTTAATCTTTTAAAGGATTAATCATTTCGTGGTAAAGATATATATTGTTTTCTTACCGGTGAAATCGTGACTTTCATTAGATCGGTTTAGAACTTACAAAAAATGGCCAAAAATTTAGCTTCCTTTATAAATTCATTTTTAGATAATAATGAAAATCCCGAGGCCCCTCTCCCTAAAGAGACCCTCCCTCTAGAAAACGATCTCGAACAACTCGAATCTCAAATGCGTGAAGTTTCGACCAATCAGGAGCAGTTAAACAAAAACTTTCTAGAACTGACCGAGCTCAAACATGTGCTCCGAAAGACCCAAAGTTTTTTTGAAGAAGCGCAGACTTTTGCCGCCAGTGCTCCTGGAGTTCAAGTTGACGTTGAAACTGGAGAAGAAGAAAGAATTCGGTTATTGAACAGGGTCAATGCTAAAGAGTTACCTTTACTCACACATATTCTCATACACATTTGTTATCCAATCAAATTTCTTATCGTTGGAAAATTTGATCAAAACTTTTTTAAAGGTATATTTTTCCGCATCGACTTTTTTGCAAATTTGAAAACCGCAAAATTTTTGAGTCTAGATTTTTGATACTTTAATTGGAAAATATATCGCCGATTTTTTCAAATTCGGTTTGTTATTATTTTGACGGGTTGTCCGGAACCCAATTTTCATTGATTAAATTGTAGCATATTTTTACTTCATGAAAAATTTTTGGAGCAGTTTTGACAAATAAAGACAATAAGGCACGAAAAACTCTCCTCTAGGACAATATGGCAAAATCTCAGCTGTTCTTATAGACAAAAACCACAATAACATTTTTTTCCAATTAAAAGTATCGAAAATATACTCGACAAACTAATACGTTTTTAACGCAATTTAAAATTAAAAAAACGATGTGGAAGACACCTTCACGGAAAAATACACTCCAAATATAATTTTTGAGCGAATTTTGCTTATTTTGCAAACACAGATCTCCCAATAATTCGAATAAGCTAGATTAAGTTTTTTCAATAAAAAATTTGAGCCTTGATCGAAAAGAAATTTGATTGGGTATTGTAAATAATGCATTTTATAACTCCCTGATACATTTTGGATTTATCTTCATATACATTAGTCATGTTTACAAGACTCTAGGGCGCACAGCGTTCAAAATTATAAGTATTACAGGGGGTGCGGCGTATAGTTGTACGCGTATAGTTGGAACCAACGCAAAAACCGACGTAAGTCTCCGCAAAAACCTACGTATTTGAAAAATAAATTTATTCGTTCCTGGCGTGCGGCGCCGCGGCGTATAGTTGTAGGCAAAAGATAGGGTTTTTTTCAAACGTTCCTAGGCAAAAGATAGCCGTATTTAACCAGATTTTCAGACCAAGATTCTCCGGTCGGCGCGAACAAGAAAAATACGTTTTTTAAAAAACATGTTCAGATTGACCAATGAGTGTCGGTATTCAGAGAGTTTAAAAACATGTTTCAAGTCTCGCAGACAATGTCGGCTAGCTTGAAAATGGCCAATATTATTCAAATAAAAATTATTTAGTTTTTCTGAGATAGATTTACTGTGAGCAAAAATTTTATTATAATTTCCATTGTTTCTTGAAATTTAACGATTTTCGGATAAATCTTTTCGAATTCAAGTTATTTAAAATTAAACTTTTTTTTCTTTTTTTTCGATAAAACTATATTTATACACCTAGAAGATTTGTAACGAAAAATTAACTTTAAAATCACCAAAAATTCTTACTCTGACCACCTTAACTCAATTACATGTATTAAACTCTAGATACAGTAAATTGACCAATCAGAGCACATTTTCCACAGCGTACGCGTATAGTTGGTTTTTTTTGGCAAAAACTTTCCAACTATAACGCCGCACCCCCCTTGTATATAGAAATTGGTTTTTTTTAATACAGACTACCAAAAACTTTAGTTCTTAAGAATAAAAATTTCCAACGGTACCAGGGAGTTAAAATTGGGAAATAAAATTACTATTCAAATCTACTCATAATTTAGACTTTATAGTACTTTTATTTTACCTGTAACCTAATTGTTTTTTTCTGATTTGCATGAATATAAGCCAGCTAGGTCTTGAAAATTTTCAAAATTCAAATTCAACGACTCGACTGGAAAGTATCAATTATTGTTTTGTCCAATCATAACTCACAAATGGACTTTATTTTAGCGATAAAAGATAAAAACCTTTTTTGTGCAAAATGACTCCTTCAAAATAAAATGGTCGTTCTACGTGATATTCTAAAAAATCAATCTTGATTTTTACAACTGTTAAAGTATTAAAATTTTTAAGAGTCATTTTTCATTAGATTTACTAAAAATCTGAAGTAAAATAATCCTTAGATTTTTGCAGGGGTCATGTTACATTTTTTTAAATCGCTTTTATAAAGTTTTTTTGTGGGTGGTTTAATTGTTCGTACCCTTTTGTATTTTCATTTAGGGCCGATTTATTTTATTTTGCTATTAGATTTGCAATCAAATTTACAGCAGAATCAATCAACCACAAAATGCTAAAATTAATTTTCACGCACTTTTTTTAAATTTTATTTTACATTTTGTTCGTTGATCATTTAAAACAACCAGTTATGCTTGAAAAACCAAAATAGTGCACCAAGGTTTAGGGAAAAAGATTTTCTAGAATCAGTCTTTTCTTCTACTGTGTGCAATAAAAACCACAGTATATGCGCTGTCAAATGAGCTTTATCCATATTGATGGCTTTTGTGTACAAAATGATTAATTTTGTAGGCCATTTAAAAATCAAGGCTATTTTTAACGACATAATCTAAAGTTCCTTTGACTCGTGGGTCCACTCATTGACTCAGGAATACCATTGAAATTTCTTGAATCGGATTAACCGTTTCGAGAACATTTGACCTGATTGCTACAACATTTTTTGCCAAAAATAACGCCGTATAAGGTCTGTTTTTTAGATGCCTCGAAACTGGTACATACGATCATTTTAAAATTTTGAGCCATAATATAACTTTTCATGCTACAGAGCCGTTTTTCGATTTACAGTTTTTACCAGTAATTTTTGATAAACAGATAACTTAGATTAAATTACCCGTAAAAACCGGAAATTGAAAAATCTGCTTCGCCAGCTAGACGGAGCTTTAAACGTTATTTGATGAACAAAAATCTCAGTAGGATCACATATGTACTGGATCAGAACTATATACAACGCACACATGAGCCATCTCAAAAACAGACCGAAGTTTTTTTTTATTATAATTGAAGAAAAAAAATTTTTAAAATTAGGGGTTCCTTATCAATTGTTACGATATGAGTCATATTTTTGAAACAGCGATCTAGCTTTTTGTCAGCTGTACTGCGGTTTTTGGTATATTCTAGAATATATAGTCGAATTTTAACATTTAAAAAATGGGTGCAATATAAGTGGTGGGGCATGTTCTGTAAGAAACAGGTCAAAATCGGCCCTTGCTCACTCTTATTGTGATCACTTTCATTGACCCCTAAAGTAGCGCTGTAGCCTCTGAAATGGCGAATTCGCCTTTAAAGCTAAGCTTTGTCGCAGGCGCAATACCGCGGGAGCGGATACCGCTGTTTGAGCGAATTATGTGGAGAGCTTGCAGGGGAAATGTTTTCTTGAGACATATCGAAATTGACACTCCACTTAAAGACCCATCCACAGGCCAGGAGTTGAGAAAATCGGTCTTTATCATCTTTTATCAAGGTAATTTTGCAATACAAGCATAAATAGATAGTAGCATAAAACAAGGAACAGCGGTGGAAAAAAGGACACCGGCCCTGATAGACAATAGTCTCAAAAATAGGACATCAGCCGACTCCGAACAACGGCCGACAAAACATAGGGCACAAAATCGGCCGTTGTCCA
>SCLH01000182.1:283678-294921 GCA_004367855.1 Oikopleura vanhoeffeni
AAATTTAGAATTTACAAAAATTCTAGGACGCCATTTTTTCAAAACGTGTCACGGTACCTTTTGACCGTATGGAATGTGAGTAAAAGGCATTTAACTCTTCAATTTCCATTAAAAACACCGGAAAATATGTCTCAACTTTGGTGTCATATTTCAAAATTTTGACCGCATTTTTTGATTCTCACATTCACATTTGTAGGTGAACAGCTCCGTAGTCGAGTAAAAAAGATTTGCGAATCTCTCCGAGCCTCAATTTACCCATGTCCCGAAAACCCACAAGAGCGCCGAGAAGTCGCCATGGGAGTCATGACCAGAATCCAAGATCTTGAGCAAGTTCTTAATACGACCAATGAGCAGCGAAACCGAATTTTGGCACAGGTGGCCAGAAATATTCGAGTTTGGTTCATTAAAGTGCGAAAAGTTGCGGCGATTTACCACACTCTCAATTGCTTTTCGGTAGATTTGGGACAAAAGTGTCTTATTGGTGAAATTTGGTGCCCAGTTTCGGAGATTGATAGGCGTGTTTTTTACTTTTCAAAATTTTGAGAATAAGTTAAATCGTTTCTTATTTTTGAGCAGTCGCTGAATTTTATTTTAAAATATTTTGTAGTGAATTTTTTCAATGGCTACAATTTTAACATAATTTAAAAATGTTTAACAAAAATTTTTTGCCGTTCCTACCTTACCATAATACATTTACATTATGTAAATTTTTCCTTCCAGAAAAGCAAGGTAAGATTGTCGAGATTTAGCTAATGAACGCGCGCGTAAAAATGAATCGACCAATCATGTGTCCGTTCCCTCTTTTTTATCGAGATTGTTGTTCTCGATAAATATATGTACATACTGTAAGACCCCAGTATTCCATATACAGTATACTTGATTATTATTTAAAAAATTTTATTATGAAATTAAATAAAAAACGCAGAAAATGCTTTAAATTTTAACATATGGTTAAACACAAAAAAAAATGGTAGAAAAAAAATTGATCATTTTTTTGTGTATTTTTATCAAATTTTAAAATTACAAATTTAACATCTTAAAAATGTTCACATCTGAAAATATAAAATGATTGATGTTTGTCAAACCGATATTTCGACTTTTAAAAAACACGTAAAAGAATTCAACTCGCTTTACGACGAGGAACCGAGAGATGTGGTGCCTCGGTTAATTCCATTTTACACCAAATCAAAACGACGATGACTCCACCTACGTATTTTAGAACTAATAAGTTCACCACGGCGTACCAGGCGTTAGTAGATGCATATGGGGTTGCAAATTATCGAGAAGTAAATCCAGCTTTGTTTTCGGTGATTACTTTCCCATTTTTATTCGCTGTTATGTTTGGGGATATGGGTCATGGTTTGATTATGTTTTTGATGGGCTTAATGTTGGTGATGAAAGAACGGCAATTAGGGGCGAACAAAAATTTGAATGAAATGGTAAAAATTTGCTTTGATGGACGGTAAGGGCTAAAAATGAATATAAATTTAAGGGTTTCAAAAATACTGTAAAAGCTTCAAATTTCAAAATTACAACCAAAAATGTAATGAGTCACATGAACGCTTTCAGTTGAATATCGATTTCAAATTGTGTTATATCAAAGATTCGTATCACTAGACCTCTGATTTCGCGTTCGCGTTTGACCCGCTTTTGACTAATGAGAGCATCGGATTTCACTCTTTTTGACCAATAAGAGCTTCAAAAATAAGTTCAACCACGAACGCGAAAGTAAAGGCCTAGTGATGCCCTTTTTAGATATGACACCAGTGAGATCAGAATGTAAATTAAGTAATATAACTGGTGACCACCATTGTTTGACTGAACAGGGTATATATATCGAAAATCCTGCCTATGCGTCGAATTTTAGGCGTCATAACTTTGAGACAGTGTCCAATCACATCACACGATTGTCGAGAATCCAGTGATTTCATTGGTCACTGTCTCAAAGCTATGACGCCTGATAAAATTCGACGCATAGGCAGGATTTTCGATGAACAGCCCCAAGAAGAAACCGATTTTGAGCATTCAAAACACATTTTTTCAAATCTTAAGATTTTTCTAAAGAAAAAATTTTGCTTACTTTTATCTATTTTTTGCCGTTTTTGGAATTTGACTTTAGGAAAATTTTTGAAAAAAATGCAATTTAGATTTCTAAATATTTTTGAATTTTGGACCAGATTTCTGTTCACCTTTAATTTTTAAAATATATTTGTTTTGGTAAAGTTTTCGACTTTATTATCATTATCAAACCATTTTTATATTTTTAGTTACCTAATCTTGCTTATGGGTGCTTTCTCCATGTACACTGGATTTATTTACAATGATATTTTCTCAAAAAGTGTCAACATTTTTGGTTCGAAATGGAATGTCAGTGCTCAACCTAAAATTGACGAATGGATACAGAGTAAGTTATAATATGTTATACACTGAAAAAGCCATTCCGAAAACAAAAAGAAAAATCCGGCCCTTAAGTGGTCAGAAAATTAGGAGTACAAGGTTCAAATTTTCCTTTTTTTTCTGTTTTTGAGAAAATCAGGTTTCCGTAGCAAAGAATGCCAAATTTTCAAAAATTTATTTGCTATATTTCGATCACGTGACGACCAAATTTTTCATTTTGATTTGTGATTTGGATCATGTTTGTAAATTGCTAAAGCCAACAATTTTACGGGTAAAATGCCAAAAAAATTATTTTTTGGTCTTTCCCCAAGTTAAAAATTTTGGCCGAAATTCATTTTCATAATGTTCAGATGCTGTTGAAGGTGATAAAATCCAATTAGACCCAAAGTATGCTGCTATGGCTGGCACACCTTATCCCTACGGTATAGATCCAATTTGGCAATTGGCTCAGAATAAAATCGTTTTTATGAATTCATTTAAAATGAAATCGTCAGTTATTCTCGGGGTCATTCAGATGGTTTTTGGGCTTGTTCTAGCACTTTTCAATCATCGTTATTTTAACGATCAGGTACGATTTTTAGTTGGATTGTCAACTCTTGAACAATTTTTATTAGATTTCTATCATTTATGAATGGGTCCCGCAAGTGCTTTTTATGTGTTCGATTTTTCTTTATCTGGTGATTACAATTTTCATTAAATGGATTACATGGGATTCGTTAAATTCAGGTTATGCGCCATCATTATTGATCAATCTTATCGGGATGTTTATGTTGAAAGGTAAATTTTCTTTGGTTTTTTGTATAACTTTAATTTTGTTGGCGGGTGTATAAAACGCCAACCACGATAGCAGCGCAGCTGCTATAAACTATCGCAGGGGAAGACTTGGTTCTCAAAAAGCTTTATCAGGTAGAATGCCTGCCCAAAAATGAATAGTTTTAAGGGGTTTTCAGTCGCTAGATATTTTTTTTCATTTGAGGCTGATGTGGAAAAAGTTCGGTAAAAAATTAATAATAGATGAAATTGAATTCCCAAAAAAAATAAAACGTAACCGCCCCGGTAGGGCCCGCCGGGAGGCAATACTTTTCAAATATTGTTCAATAATGAAATTAAATTGCCAAAGAAAAGTTAAAAACTTAACAGCTGCCGGCAGGGCCCGCCGGAAGGCTACACTTATAAAAATATTTATAGACGTTACGAATATTGAGAAATAATTAAGTCGATTAATTCAGATATCTTCTATTTCGTTTGAAAAAAAAAATGGCCATGAACATGCAGGGCCAGCCGGGAGGCTACACTTTTGAAAACGTAGATGGAACATTTCCTAGATTGACCAAAAATTTAGAAGATTGTTTCAGAAATCTACCATTAACCCGTGTGAGCACAGAAAAAAAAGTTCCGCCAAGGCACCGACACCTTTATAAAGGTGACTGTTCAAGCGCGTAATACAGAAAGCCCAAGGTAGTTAGAGTTTCAATTTTTTTTGCATANTTCGAGCTACCTAGGAGGAGATAGATTTTCCGATGAACAA
The DNA here is from genome assembly GCA_004367855.1 of Oikopleura vanhoeffeni. Lineage (NCBI taxonomy): Eukaryota > Metazoa > Chordata > Appendicularia > Copelata > Oikopleuridae > Oikopleura > Oikopleura vanhoeffeni. The sequence continues at coordinate 287,604 of SCLH01000182.1, forward strand.
AGTCGAAAAAACGGTGGTTTATCGCATATTCTAGAAATAATATAGCATTTATCGACAAAAGCGCTCCTCAGAAGTTTAAAATACTAATTATACAGGTTATATTAAAATTAAGGTTTATTTCAAAATAAAGCCTGAGAGGAGATAGGTTTTCCGTTTTGACTCAGGTCTTCCTGTCTCGCTTATGTGTCTGAGAGTGTATGCATGCAAAACAATTTTGACACATGTTTAACGCAAGATGAAGGCTAATTCTATAAACTGGCTAATCTGAATAATATCCTTGAAGCCCTGTTTGGCTAATATTTTATCGAGAATATGTCAAATTAGGAACCACCATACCCTTAAGTATTGCGCACATTTTTTCACGACACGTTTTCAGGTGGACAAAACGACAAAAATTTTTCTGTCCTCTTAGACAAATACGACAGTAATTAGTCTGAAATTCCATGTGAATTTACAAAAACGGACCGTTAGTTAGAAACCGCAAATGTTTTTTGCTAAACATTTTTTCAATTATTTTTAAATTTTAGCGCGTAAAAAAATATAACTATCTGACCAAAAACTTTTCGCAAAATTGCCAGCAATTTTTTCAGAATTAAGGAGGTTGCTACTGCCATAAAGGGGTTTTTTGGTCTCATTTTGTGAAGAAACCGTAAATGCGAAATACTTCAATTGAGTATTGCTGAATTGCTCGAAATCTCGCCTTTAAATCATTTTCATACCTTTATTATATACAGTTTACCGGTATACCAGATTCAAAACCGGTTATTTCAAATCTAAAAAATGTTTCAGCGCGTTCAATTATTACAGTAGAAGTCTACAAATTTCAGGGATTGTTAAAAACAGAATTATTAAACTTTTGTAGGAATTAAATTTGAAAAAAAAATTCTCAAACTCTAGAATTTTTGTTTTAGCAAAAATTCTAGAGTTTGAAAAAAAAATTCAAATTTAATTTCTACAAAAGTTTAATAATTGAACGGTTTCTTCACAAAATGAGATAAAAACCTCTTTATGGCAGTAGCAACCTCCTTAAAATGCCGATTTTGAAATTGCCTATATTTCAAAAAAAAAATTTTACCCCAGTTTCCGGAATGATTATTCACCCAATACGCGTTATTCTAATCTATATTAAAATAAAGTCGATTTGTGCGAAAAATGTACGAAATAATCCTATGTATTATTTATAAATATCTTATATAACATATCTTGATGTGACATTTTTTACTAAAAAGTGTCATTTTGCGTAATATTTTTTTTCTGGCATAAAAATTGAAATACGACAGTTAAAAATATAAGCTAAAATTGTCTAAAACATGTTTTTAGATTTGACATTTTTAGCCCCCCCCTTTTGAACGTTATTACGAAAGACCTATTTTATTCGAAATTGAGTCACAAAATAATTATCAAATTTCAAACTAAAAATTTGTTCCAATCGGCCTCTTTTCTTCGCGACTCTAGATATTCTTTTCGTTTCGAAATTATTTTCAGTTTCTTTCAGAAGAGATTTTGTAACCTATTTTTATGTATCAAAAATTAGATATTTTTTTAATTATTCTATATTTTTTTTAGATTGTTATTACATTTTAAAATGCCAGCCGAAAACGAAGTAACTGTACTTGGATGTGCTTCGATTCAAGAAGAGCTTCAAAAATGCCTTGAGGTAAAAGATATAGCATAATTTAAGATTCCTTATGATATCTTTCGAAAATAATTTGATCAGAAACTTTTATTTTATAATATCACGTGATGATAATTCAAAAACGAAGATCGCAGTTCTTGGTAAACTCATTTTTGTGTACTTGTCCGTCAGACAATGTTTTTGAATTAACACTGATCACAAGTGACCTTTGTTACATAGAGTGCGGCGCTCAGTGCGCAGCGGGAAAAATTTAAATGGGAAAATGTATAAAAAAAACTTGCATAGCAGCGCATCTAAATAAACATTCTCTGACTATGCCGAAAAAAAAATTTGTGATCGTAAATTACGATTCGTAATCATTTATTTGGGTGGCGATAACCTCCAGAGCGCAAAGGAATTATCGAAACTGTTATTTTTTGAAATAACGTGCCCATAAAAAACAAATTCTTAGGATAAGAAATTTTTCATGTTCATAAGAAAGTATTTTTATGAAATTTTGAAGAATTTGAAAGAAAAATGGATTTGCTGTCACCAAAATATTTGTTTTTATATGATTTTTCTTAAGGATGTGGGCGACGATAATTGAGATTTCTCAGAAAACTTTTTTGATTGCCCTATTTTGTAGAGAATTTCTCACTGAGAAAAAAAAACCCAGAATTTTTTCTGAATTTTGATTTTTTTCAAAAAAAAGTAAGTTTGAGATTTTTTTTTCAAAAAAAGTGAAATTCATATATTTCTTAGAAAACTTTTTTGATTGCCCCATTTTGTAGAGAATTTTGCACTGAGTTTTTTAAAGCGTAGGATGTTTTCTGAATTTTGTTCAAAAAAAGTAGGTTTTAGAAAATTTGTAGTTCAGAATTTGATCAAAAACTAGAAATTCATTTGAAACAAATTTTCTTCCGCTCAGAGATGCGCATTCATATTTGGAAGTTGAATCGCAAATAACAAGAAAAAGTGATAAGGAATGAATGAGGAGTAGGCTTTTTAGTGCTTTTAGGGACGCCTACTAAAAACCATTTTCTGAGCGTAGGTTGAGGTATCAGATGCTCTGAATATTACTGGCACCTTTCTTAAGAGTTGTACTACGTATTTGGAAAAACAAATAATTATTTCTAAAGCCAGGTTTCTCAGAAACTTCACTTGAAAATGTGTAAAAAAGAGCCCAATTATCGTTGCCCACATCTTAAAAGAGAAAGGTCGTTTTTTAAGAGTGTCCAACTTAAGGGGTATCTGAGAGAACCAGACTAGATAGTGACAAACGTTTTTTTGCATCTGAATCTTGACCGAAATTGTAGTGGTGGAAATTTTTTCTTTTTTTCTGGTTCACCGGTAATTCGCAAAAAATCGTTTTTTCCGGTAATTTCGAGCAATTTCCATGACTTATTTCCGGTCACCTGATCAACCTAGGAAGCCAAAAATTTGTCTACCGTATATTTTTTTCAAAGGTTTCACATGCAAAAAACCATTTGTCGCTATCTTGTCTAGTTCTCTCAGTCGAAATCACAGTGAGACAGTCTTAAAACAAAGACACAGTATTATTTATTCTTTCTCATCTCACACTTAAAATCCCTAAAAAAATCCCTTCGATATAAGCTAGATATACTGCTTAAATATACGTAGCCCGAAAAAAAAATTCAGGTTGCCATCACTGTTTGTTCTAAACCTGAAAAATAGTTATAAACTACCTTACTCATTAAATTTTTCATCAAGAAATTTTGTAGTGGAATTTAACTTTATTTTAGGCTGGTACTGAATGCGATTCAATCTCCGCCCAGCTAACAGAATGTCTCGCGAAAACTGCCGAATAAAACCTGAAAACATCTAGTTTTCATATTTATTTCTAGTTCAATCATTTTTTGATAAAACTGTGTTCTGAAAATCTTACTGCCATCCAGGATTATTTAAAAAGTAATAAAAAATTAGATATTTAACTTGCCAACTGTCTTTTTAATTGATTTTGTTTTGTAGCGGAGGGGAAATCGATTTTATTTGAAATTTAACACCTTCGTGCGATCTTGTTTTTCTCATTTTTATTTTTTTGAAATATTTAAAAAAGAGAAAAGTGAGTTATTTTTATCAGTGTTGCAGATCGGATAAAACGGAATTTTTGCAAATGCATAATAATTATTAAAAAATATCCTTTAGGCCTTTCTAAATTTATAAATATAGACTACAGGGTGTAAGGTTTTTCCCTTCTTTTTTCCAAACTGGTTACACTTGATTTCCGCCNGGCGGAAATCAAGTGTAACCAGTTTGGAAAAAAGAAGGTAAAAACCTTACACCCTGTATATTATATAGTCTTCTAAATTGACAAAAAGGTTTTATTTGGTTTAAATTGAACTTTGTGCTGATTATTAATAACTCATTTTATGAGCGGAAATTTTTATCTCGAAAATAATGCTCGAGTACATATATTTTTTTATATTGAAGAAGGAGGCCCTTCGTTGCGGGATCGCGTTCGAACAATAAGGGCGTAGGAAATAGGGGTTAAACGCGCAACGGAGGGCCTAGAGATCCCCTAATCGTGATTTTGTTTTCATTTTTAGCATGAATGAGTCAAAATACCCTATTCGAAAACTGTTAAATTACCACCTACGCATTCAAGCGATCAATTATTTCGATTTAATGTTGAGCAACAAATGCGTAATCGAGCAGGGGGCTATTATTTTGCTTTTGTTGTCGAGATTACCTCTACGAAAACAGTAAAAGTAATTTTACAACGTAACCTACATTCATGGTTTCAAGATAATCATATCGATGGAAAAAAATATATGATCTTCGATATGACTCATATGATATGAGTCTTATCTAATAAGGCCACTCCGGTCCTTTAGATTTACGATCGATTTTGACCAATAAAGGATTTGGAAATAAAGGTCAAACGCGAACATGAATCTCCTTTTTAGATAAAATATCAAAAATAAGTATCCCTATGCCTCTACTTTCACGTTCGCGTTTGACCCGCATTTGAGTGCACCGGATATTACGAAAGGGACCAATAAGGGCTTCAGAAATAATTTCGCGAAAGTAGAAGCCTAGGGATCTCATTTTTATATATATGACTCGTTCAGTTTATTAGAATAATTTCCGTCTTTATTTATTTTCTCAAAATTAATCCTTCTTTTGAAATTTAGATTTTATTTAAACCGGGGATAATAAAAACCGGTAAAAATGACGTCGATAATGCGGTCAGAGGAGATGTGCCTGGCGCAGCTCTTCCTCCAGTCAGACGCTGCGTATTCTTGCATTTCTGAACTGGGTGAACTTGGCTTGGTTCAGTTTAGAGATTTAAATTCTGAGGTTTCTGCTTTTCAGCGAAAATTTGTGCCAGAGCTGAGAAGATGCGACGAAATGGAGAGAAAATTGAGATATTTAGAAGAAGAGTTGACGAAAGCTGATATCCCAGTAATAGGTTTTTATCAAATAATATTTTCCAAACGTTAAATTTACATGATTTTCGATCTGTAAAAATTTATATTTTCCAGAATAAAATGTTATTTTTTAATGGGATTTCAAAAAAATGCTTTTTCTACCAAATGATTAATCATCAATGATTTGATGTCAAATTTTGATCGACTTTTACATTGAATGGTTTTCCAATGGTAAACGAAATTATAGCAGTGAAACGTCAAAATAAAAATATATCTCTATTTTATGAAATCCCGGAGATTTTAGATGTTTATTCTTGTCAAATTTAAACCCACTATCAATTTAAATAAATGTGGCCGACATTTGACAACAATGCCCACTTTTAGAAAAATCTATTGAAAATCCTGAATAAGCCGAGTCATTTTAATGATATTCTCAAATAAGTGTAAAAAGACATTGATTTTAAAAAGTTTTGAAATATTTTTTGACGTTATAAAGTATAACTTATACTGCTTCAATTCCGATTATTTGGAAAGCCAGTAAAATTCGAATAAAATTTCACACCAATTTATTTTAATCTTTTAAAGGATTAATCATTTCGTGGTAAAGATATATATTGTTTTCTTACCGGTGAAATCGTGACTTTCATTAGATCGGTTTAGAACTTACAAAAAATGGCCAAAAATTTAGCTTCCTTTATAAATTCATTTTTAGATAATAATGAAAATCCCGAGGCCCCTCTCCCTAAAGAGACCCTCCCTCTAGAAAACGATCTCGAACAACTCGAATCTCAAATGCGTGAAGTTTCGACCAATCAGGAGCAGTTAAACAAAAACTTTCTAGAACTGACCGAGCTCAAACATGTGCTCCGAAAGACCCAAAGTTTTTTTGAAGAAGCGCAGACTTTTGCCGCCAGTGCTCCTGGAGTTCAAGTTGACGTTGAAACTGGAGAAGAAGAAAGAATTCGGTTATTGAACAGGGTCAATGCTAAAGAGTTACCTTTACTCACACATATTCTCATACACATTTGTTATCCAATCAAATTTCTTATCGTTGGAAAATTTGATCAAAACTTTTTTAAAGGTATATTTTTCCGCATCGACTTTTTTGCAAATTTGAAAACCGCAAAATTTTTGAGTCTAGATTTTTGATACTTTAATTGGAAAATATATCGCCGATTTTTTCAAATTCGGTTTGTTATTATTTTGACGGGTTGTCCGGAACCCAATTTTCATTGATTAAATTGTAGCATATTTTTACTTCATGAAAAATTTTTGGAGCAGTTTTGACAAATAAAGACAATAAGGCACGAAAAACTCTCCTCTAGGACAATATGGCAAAATCTCAGCTGTTCTTATAGACAAAAACCACAATAACATTTTTTTCCAATTAAAAGTATCGAAAATATACTCGACAAACTAATACGTTTTTAACGCAATTTAAAATTAAAAAAACGATGTGGAAGACACCTTCACGGAAAAATACACTCCAAATATAATTTTTGAGCGAATTTTGCTTATTTTGCAAACACAGATCTCCCAATAATTCGAATAAGCTAGATTAAGTTTTTTCAATAAAAAATTTGAGCCTTGATCGAAAAGAAATTTGATTGGGTATTGTAAATAATGCATTTTATAACTCCCTGATACATTTTGGATTTATCTTCATATACATTAGTCATGTTTACAAGACTCTAGGGCGCACAGCGTTCAAAATTATAAGTATTACAGGGGGTGCGGCGTATAGTTGTACGCGTATAGTTGGAACCAACGCAAAAACCGACGTAAGTCTCCGCAAAAACCTACGTATTTGAAAAATAAATTTATTCGTTCCTGGCGTGCGGCGCCGCGGCGTATAGTTGTAGGCAAAAGATAGGGTTTTTTTCAAACGTTCCTAGGCAAAAGATAGCCGTATTTAACCAGATTTTCAGACCAAGATTCTCCGGTCGGCGCGACAATGAAAAATACGTTTTTTTTAAAACATGTTCAGATTGACCAATGAAGTGTCGGTATTTCAAGAAGTTTAAAAACATGTTTTCAAGTCTCGCAGACAATGTCGGCTAGCTTGAAAATGGGCCAATAGTTATTCAGATAAATATTTAGTTTTTCTGAGATAGATTTACTGTGAGCAAAAAATTTTTATTATAATTTCCATTGTTTCCTTGACATTTTAACGATTTTCGGATAAATCTTTTTCGAATTCATGTTTATTTAAAATTAACTTTATTTCATTTTTTTCGATAAAACTATATTTATACATCCTAGAAGATTTGTAACAAAAAATTAACTTTAAAATCACCAAAAATTCTTACTC